>BQNB010023386.1:0-17745 GCA_026074375.1 Tanacetum coccineum
ATCAAAGGAATAACTTTTCTTGTTCATCTTGAATCTGATGTGATGTTTTTGATAGGTGACTGTAGCCCATAATTCCTGCATGTAGACGCCAGGGACACTTGCAGTGATCAAGAAGGCTGGATAAAACAGAGTGAGAGTGAGAACATCCAAAACAACTTGAAAGGTGGGTTCCTTGGGCTTGAATGTGATGCTCAATATGTAGTTGCAACTGCCAATCGTAAGATGTTGTTCCCTTAGAACAAGAGCATCGTCCAAAGCTTGTTGTTGTTCTTTAGTCATACTCATGATTCTGCTAAGAAAGAGTCGATACAGTTTATATATAACCAAGTTTATATAGACACTATATCATGAGACCCTGAATTGGCACTTAATGCATGTAACACATTTAGAAAGATAACCGTTGATAGAGTGAACTTAAATTGGCTTAGTTGAAGTAATCCAATATTTAACATGATTAGATTTCAAAGATAATCAATTTTAAATTTTCTACCTAACACAAGTTTTAATCACCGTTTGGTTAGAATCTACGTGTTTATGATAATTAGCCTTTTTGAATCTGATTTTAAAGTGAGAACAGCGAATTCAGACTGTAAATGATGTTGCAAATTTGAATGGTAAAGCTGTTTGCGAATTCGTGTCCTTAAGGTTGTTTGCGAATTCGTGGTCTAAAGAGTATTGCGAATTCGTGGCCAAAGGGACACTTCCGAATTCGGGGTCTAAGGAATATTGAAAATTCATGGTCTGAAGAGTCATTGCGAATTCTGGTATTACTAATGCCTGCGAATTCGTGTTCCACTAACACTTGCGAATTTGTGTTCCACTAACACCTTCGAATTCGTGTTCCACTAACACCTGCGAATTCGCGTACCACAAGATCTTGCTAATTCGTGTATAACTGTGCCAGAGAATTCGGACTGTTTTAACAAACGTGAATTTAAATTTGAGTTTTTCTTATGTCTTTTCATTTCAACATACACTTATTTAGCCAATTGGAGTTAACCAGATCATTTTATTCAACATTCAAGCATATATTAAGCACACATTTTTCAAACGAGCAACATATTACAAGAAATCATATATATCCATGAATCAAATACCTCATTTATGTAATTCACAGCATACACACATTCGTTTATATGTTTAACCCTTATCCCACACTAACTCAAAAACTTTTTTCAACAAAAGCACAAAAACCACTTTTTTGACATACAGAATCAATCAAAACAAGCGCATATGATAATCATATTAAAAACTGTATTACTCGAGTCATTAACAACCTTAGAAGACCAAAACCTCTCTATCAATTTGAGTTTTTACAAAGTTTTAATTTGAAGAACCCTAATTTTGAAGATTAGGGTTTTTCGAAATCAAAAGATGGTAAAAACCAAATGGCTTTGAGATGAGTGATCTTTAGGGTGTTTAAATTTCATGAACCCTAATTTGATTTTAGGGTTTTTCGAAATTAGAACTTCTTAAAAACCAAATTCCTTTGAGACGTGAGATCACAAGGGTGTAAGGAACAACGTTTTCTTAATACCTTAAGCACGAAATAGTCTAGAGATCGAGAGGAGGTAGGTGACGATCGAGTGAATAGAGACGGAAGGAAAAAGATATTTGTGTTGTGTGTGTGTGTATGTAAATAAAAACAGGAGGGGTGGGTGTGATATAAAACTTATTTAGTTTTTGTCATAACTGCCCCTTGAGGTTTAGTCACTTTTCCAATTTTCAATTATAAACTTATTAAGGCATATCTAGTTTAACACTTAGACACATAAAGTCCTTGTAGTTTTAACTAATATACCTAACAACTTAATCATGCACATATTCTCACTCAAGGCATAAACAAATAACATGTAAGGTACACATAAGCTAAATTTAATTAACTTTTCCAACGAATGATATTCCGTTATTGTTTAAAACCTTTATCTCTTTTACCAATGACCTTTTGCAGAAGATTATTGACATTTTCTCCCCCTCAAACAATGACCCGTTTTCTATTTAAAGAGCTGTAGTCGTTGATTGAGAAGTCAAATGTCTTTGAAAAAACTTTTTCAGATGAAGCAATGTTTTTATTCATGAAAAAACAAACACCAATTGTAAATAAGATTTCTCTTATTGTCACACATAAGTGCACTAACACGTACACTTATGCATTATAGGAAGCATAGGTTGTGATGCAAATTAATCACAAGCCTTTGCATGGTCATAAAGTAGACCATGCCTGAGAATAAATTCCCGTTGAGAGGTCAAGT
This sequence comes from Tanacetum coccineum, assembly GCA_026074375.1. NCBI lineage: Eukaryota > Viridiplantae > Streptophyta > Magnoliopsida > Asterales > Asteraceae > Tanacetum > Tanacetum coccineum. The sequence continues at coordinate 2,253 of BQNB010023386.1, forward strand.
TTTCTTTTTGAAATACTTGCCTTTAAGATGAATGACCGGCTGTTATCTGAAATAGTAAATCAATGCCATTTGGCAATGTTTTGAAAACATTGAACTTCAGCTCGAACTTCATTACACCTCGTAATCATTATTGAATGACATTTCTAAGACCGTAAATGTTATCGATTTTCAGAAGACATGCCATTATTACCTCTTTTTATGTTTTTCTCATTTTTTAATTTTTTCTTTGGTTTTATGAATATTATATTTGTCGTATTTGTATTTTATAAAAAAATTTCAGAAAAATAAAAAAATCCTTTTTGGTTTTTTATGGTTTAAGATATATACGTATGATACAGGATATCTGGAATAGGTAGCCACACTATTCATCAACTTCATCTTCCAAATTGGTTTGAGAGTTCTCCGGGGTAAAACTTCGCATCCTAGCTTGTTATAAGAAATTTCAATTCTTTCTCTTACAAGGGCTGCATTCTCCCAGCTCTTGTATTCTCTTTCCTTTCTCGTGTCCGTGTTTGTCCGGTTTTGACCGTTTTCTTATGATATTTACATTATCCATACATACACAATCACAAAGACAAAACAAGCAGTATACAAGCATTTTAAGTACAATTTTGTCTTTTTAGGGCAATTTTTGATATAAAACGGATATGTGTTTTCACACATATTAGTAAGCTGTGATCTCATCCAAAGAATTTGAGCACAACATCCTGACATAGAAATATATTCAGCTTTCGTACTGGATATCGCAGGGCTTTTCTGCATTTTTGATGACCAGCTAACAAGTCTATCTCCCAGAAACTGCATACTACCAGATGTGCTACGGCGTGTATCTTAACAACCAGCATGATCCGCATCTGCAAATGCTGTTAGTGCAATTGAAGAATCCTTCGGATACCATAGTCCCCGATTGACGGTTCCTCTTAGATACCGAAAGATCCTTTTGACCGCATGTAAGTGCTTTTCGGTAGGCCGGGCCTGATACCGGGCATACATGCATATAGAAAATTATGGGTCAGGTCTACTGGCTGTGAGATAAAGGAGGGTGCCAATCATACCACGATAGTGTGATGGATCAACGGCTTTCCCTTCTTTATCCTCATCCAGTTTGGATTTCTCCACCATGGGAGTATCCACTGGGTCACAAGAATCAAAATCGTATTTCTTTAAAGATTCAAGGGCATATTTTTACTGGTTAATAAAGATGCCTCTAGGATTTTGAAAAATCTGTAATCTCAAGAAAAATAAGATTTTTCCCATCATTGACATCTTAAAATTTGAACACATGATTTTAGCAAATAGGTCACAAAGTTCAGGTGTAGATGCATCAAAGATAATGTCATCGACATATACTTGTACCAGAAGTAATTTCTTGCCTTCCTTACGGATGAACATAGTAGGATCCACTGAGCCTTTGGAAAAGTCTTGGGATATCAGGAACGAAGACAACATGTCATACCACGCGCGTGGAGCTTGTTTCAACCCATAAAGAGATTTCTTTAGCTTGTACACGTGATTGGGTTTATCTGGATCCACAAAACCGTCCGGCTAGCTAACCTAAACCTCTTCTCGTAAATTACCATTCAGAAACGAAGTCTTGACATCTATTTGGTAGACGACCATGTTCATGTGAGCGGCAAATGCAAGGAAAATCCTTATAGCCTCTAATCTTACAACCGGAGCAAAAGACTCTTCAAAATCAATTCCCTCTTCTTGACGGTAACCACGAGCCACTAATCGAGCCTTGTTCTTTAGAATACCTCCCAGTTCATCTAGCTATACTTTGTAGATCAACTTCAAAGTAATAACCATAACTTTATCTGGTCGGGGTACGAGCTCCCATACTTTAAGGCGTTCAAACTTATTGAGCTCTTCTTGCGTTGCTTCGATCCAGCAGGATTGAGTCAAAGCATCTTTATACGTCTTAGGTTCAACAACAGTGAGAAAAGCATCATAGTAACAGAAAAGAGCTTGCTCATGTAACTACAACCTTGTGGAAATTGGTCTATCGAGTTCACCGATTATATTTTCAAGTAGGTAATCCTTAGTCCATTTTCTATTATGTTTAGAAATTTGGTGATAGGGATGCACAATTGTATGAATAGAATCCGACGATGAAGATTGATCAGAAGGGATTTCTAGAATTGGATACCAAAGTATGGATCATTACCCATATGTGCAACTTTAATATCATGATTGTCTTCTTCAACATCGTTAGGAATGACGGGAGGTTGAATTTTGGGTGTTGTTTGAGAGTTACTTGGTGATGGTGCATCTTGGTCAACTGTTGTTGAAGAAGGTGATCCGGTTGATACATCGGGAAATGGAGCAACTACTTCATCAATTGGAGTAATGACTTTAGGGGCTGGGAGATCAACACTTGGTGGAGGGGTGAGTAATTCATTAAACATCAGTTGAAACAATATATCCCAATTAGTTCTTAAAGGTGGTATAAACGGTGTAGAAGGAGGAGGGTTTGGCACGAGTCCTGAATTGATTATTGCAGGAGTCATTTCATGAAGTGTGGGCCCTGAACTGTTGTGTTCAAAACCTATCGCAGTCAGCTCATCAAAATCTACATGAATTATCTCAATGATTCGTCTGGTACGTCGGTTGAAAATTCAAAATGCTTTCTTTGTAGGTGCATACCAATGAAAATACCAATGTCAGCTTTCGGTTGTAACTTGCCCAAATTGTCACTATCATTTGTCGGATAACAAAGTGAACCAAATACATGGAAAAATGATAAGTCAAGAGGTTTGTCATGTAAAAGCTCATATGGTGTTTTGCCGTGTCAAAGACGTATAATGGAACGATTTTAGGTGTAACATGTTATAGCAACTGCTTCTACCCATAGGAATAACGGAGCTTTTGAGTAAATCAACATTATGCGGGCAGCTTCAATTAGCGTACAATTATGTCTTTCAACGACACCATTTTGCTGTGGAGAGCGAGCAACAGATGTTTCATGAGAGATGTCAATCTTCTCATAATATTCATGCAAAGTTTGATTAACAAATTCAGTTCCATTATCTGTTCTGATTCTTTGGACAGTCACTTTAAGCCGTACTTGGATCATCTTGAGAGACTTGATTATGAAATCTGGAGCTTCATCTTTTGACCTTAAGAACTTAACCCATGTGAATCGAGAGTAATCATCGACAATGACAAGGATGTACTTCTTTCCATTAATACTTGCGACACGCATTGGTCCACAAAGATCCATGTGTAAAAGATAGAGTTTTTCTTGGTTGATGTCTTTAGATTTAGGTTTGTAGGGTATCTTCTTACTTTTACCCATTTTACAAGCTGAACACAAATGGTCCTTTTCAAATTTAAGCTTAGGGAGACCACGAACAAGACCGTGTCTAGCTAAATGGTTGATTGCACCAAAGTTCAGATAAGAAAGATGTCGGTGCCATAGCCAGGATTTAGTCTTTAAGGCCTTTGACAAGAGACATATGGTGAGGACGCCATCATATCTCCAAGAGACAGAGTGTACAGATTGTTGCCTCGAGATCTAGTCAATAGATCAACACCTTCTAAATTACGAATGAAGCAGGTGTGTTGACGAAAAGCAACTTCAAGGTTCGAATCACAAAATTGCCCAACGAAGAATAAGTTGTGTCCAAGTCCTTCCACGTAGTAAACCTTTGATATCGTAACATTCCCAATATGATAATCACCATAACCCAATATCTTTGCCACGTGATCATTTCTGAATTTAACTATACCTAAAAACTTATTGACGAAATTGGTGAGCTGAGAGCGATCTCCGGTTATATGCTTGGAGCATCCAGAGTCCAAATACCAGAGAACAATTTGGACGACATGCATTCATCAAGAGAGGAAGATGGAACATCGAAAACTTTAGATCCCCAAGATTGACTAGGTTCCTTTTTGTTAGCAGATACAGATTTAGGAACCTTAGATTTGCTAATAGGAACATAAGTTTTAGATTTCTTAGGTTTCCTTGAGTAAACCAATGTTACAACAGGCTTAGGTGTTTCATTTTCTAGAGCAGTTGGTTTCCTAAGGGGTACTTTAGTAGTTGCGGTAATCCTAGTTAAAGGGCACGCATTTCCTACTATAGTAAAGGTTCAACAGTAGGTCTCCAGATGTATCCAATATTTAAAAACACCTTTCCTGTTGGTTTCCAAACTTTTCTCTTTGAACTTTTGTTAACAGATTTAATTTTTTTACGAGCATCCACATTATTGATAAAATCAAGAACACACAAATTATGATTATCAGAAAGCATGCAACCATTACACTTAACACATTTAAGATTAGAATTCGCATTAAGCTTGGAATGCTGCACATGAGCAGTTTCTTTAGGTTGAACAACATAATCTTTATTTTTCAAACTAGATTTAACTTTCCTAGGGTGGGCTTCTACTTTATTCTTCTGAGTACTACTTGGTGTTTGCCGAATCATATCTTTCTTTATATTGCCTAAAGGCTGTGATCCGCTAGCACTAGTAGACGGTTTTACTCTTGTAGAAGACAACATAGGTTTATTAGAAACTAGGTTTGATGTAGAGGTTGTTTTTGTGATTGTGTTTCCTGAGGATGTGACAGGCTTAGTGAATCTAACGCTTTTGTTCTTGTTCTTTAGGGTCACAGCCACTAATTTTCCATCAACATTGTTGATACTAGGGTAGGTTTTAGTGATGTTTGTAAGCAACTCCTGAACTAGTTTAGCATACCTACAGGCAGATTCAAGGGATTGATCTAGTAGATATTTTGATTTAACATGTTTAACTAGATCCCTAAGAACGGTAGCTTCTTCCTGAGTGTGCTTAATATAGGCAGAGTGAGCTGTCTGTTTATTCAACAATTTAGGGGTTATTGGTTCCTCATCAATCTTAAGCATTTTTTGGATCACTAGGGTGTTTTGTAATGTCATTATCAACAAGAGATTTTCCTTTAAGTTTCCTTAAATCATTCTTGAGAGCTGTAATTACCAAAACTTTTTTCTGAAGACTAGCATTTAAATCAGAAATTTCCACAGACTTTAGATTGACTTGATTAATTAAATCATCACATTGTTCTTTTGATCGAATACGTGCTGGTTCAATTGAGTCATAAAGTTGCTTATAGGTCTGTTTCAAATGCTCATTCTCAGCAATAAGCTTTGTCACCCTATGATCCAATTCAATGTTTATTGTTTCAATCTCCTTTAAGTCCTTTTTAATATTATCCTCATTCATTTTTCCAATTAGAGTTTTAATTCTCTTTTTCAACTTCTTTATGACCGTGTCTTTCTCTTAGGACTGAACTTTCAATTCATTTAATTCAAACAATTGATCAAAACTTGATTCATTTTAACTTCAAATGTTTTTGACTCTAAACGATGTTGTTCCACAGCCTGTTCCATTTTATGAAAGACATTTTGAACTTCAGAAAGTTCATCAATCAAATATTGATCAAATGTGTTAAACAAGTCCTTCAAAGCTTTTACAAATGGAATTATTTCATCCCTAAAACAAGCTTTTGTATGTTCAAACCCCCACGATCCCTCAGTGATGGCTGTGGCTGTGGTTCTTTTTTTGACAACCACGTCAAAACCAGTAAGATGGTGTTTAAGTTTCTTCAAACTCGTATTAACCATGCTGACTTTAGGAAGTAAATGTTTTGGACTCTAAACGATGTTGTTCCACAGCCTGTTCCATTTGATGAAAGACATTTTGGACTTCAGAAAGTTCATCAACCAAATATTGATTGAATGTGTTAAATAAGTCCTTCAGAGCTTTTACAAATGGAATTATTTCATCCCTAAAACAAGCTTTTGTATGTTCGAACCCCCACGAGCCCTCAGTGATAGCTGTGGGTGTGGTTCTTTCTTTGACAACCACGTCAAAACCAGCAAGATGGTGTTTAAGTTTCTTCAAACTCGTATTCACCATGCTGACTTTAGGAAGTTCTTTTGGAACCTCAACTATGGTGGGTCTTCTAGAAAGAGTGGGTTCAGTAGAAATCACAGAATTCTGAGACCAAAAGTCTTGTTCAGCAGATAATTCAGTTTGTGGAACAAATGTTTTACAAAATCTTGAGAAAGTTGGTTAAGACGAAATATAATCGACTAGTGTAGTATTAACTTTCTTTTTTAACATTATAGGATCCTTTTATTTTAAAAGCATTTTTGAACGACTCTCTTCAACAAGCATTAAGGTCTCTTCAGAGTCAGGAATCACAATGGAATTAGTTTTCTCAATAATATCACCAACATAAACCTTTGGTTCCAACTGCTGAGCTTTCTTTAGATAGAAAGGATTTTGAAAACCTAGAGCTTGTTTAGTGGTATGATCATAGATAAAACTGAGATTTCGTCAACATGTGAAACTGTTTGTGCAGATTTATTCTCTTTTAAAAACCAATATTATCTAGTTGTTTTGATCCGCTTTTCTAAGCTTTTATTTTCCTATACAAATAAAATATATAAAAAAATCAATGTTACTAATTCTTCTTTCTTAAAATTATTTTTGAGAAGAGTAACTATTTGCATTAAAGATTCATTTTCTTTTAAATGTTCTGAAAGAGTTTGTTTAAGATGATCAATCTCTACAGACTGTGCACGTGAATCCAAAATGTTATCTTTACTCTTAAAATCAACATTTTGTCCTTCATTCAACACTTTAACTTGTTCCTTATATCTTTCAAGCTCAGCAGTTAAAGTATCATTTACGCTTTTATTTTCCAGATTTATCTTGGTACAATTAGCAACTTGGGTTTTCAGTTGTTCAATCACAGATAATATCAATGCATCTTGTTGTGCAGAGGAAGCTCAGAATTCTCACACTGCCTGTTGTGATTCAATCACATACTGAGAATAAGGAATGATATTGCTATCACTGGTTATTTCAGTTTCTGAATGGTTCACAACATTCGACTGTTCAGAAGACGGCATCACCTGCACAGCTTGATTAATCATATTATTATTCACATTATCATGATTGTGTACCTCAGCAAGAGCATCTGAACCATAATGAGATAAATTCGCCATGAGAGCAACTTTGGCGGTGTTGAGTTCATCACAATCAGAGTCATATGCATCCAAATCATCAGCTTGATAAGCAGCATTGTGAGTAATGACAGTCTGTGTGGCTTGACCTTCTGGAATTCCTAGATCTGCCAAAAATGCTAGTTCCTCCTCATGTAGAATTTGACCACTTGCTTGAGCTTGAACCAACAACACTTTATCTTTAAACCATGAATCATCCCGTTTCCTCCTTGGTTTAGTGCATTGTTTGGACATATGTCCTTCCCCTTTGCAGTTGTAACAAGTAACAATCCTTTGTTTCCCTGAGTTACTCCCACTTGCTCCTGGAGTGAAAGTTCTTGTAGTACCCGCAGCATAAGAAATTTGTATCCTCTTCCATCATTAATGGTGGCTTGTTGTCTTGGGTTTGACGAGTTCCTCAGCTGGTTTTACGGTAGTAGATAGCGTGAAGTGACTAAAAAACAGACAAGAATGACATCACATGGTTGATATGCATCCAAGTTGGATCAACACAGGCTTGAAAATTAGAATAGTTAGACATGAGTCTAATTGGGAAAATTCAGATTGTTGGTTGACTGTGGGAGAGTATTCAATTTGAGGGATGGATGATGTTGGAGAATAAACATTGTGGTGAACTGAGGTTTGATAATTTTTGGGAGGATAAGTGATTAAATAAGGTGTTGATGATTAATTGACTGAATATTTTTGAGATTCAAAAGGTGATCCATACTGTGAAGATTGATAAGTTGAAACAATAGTTGATTTGAGAGTTCTGTAAAGAGTGTCTGAGGAGATTGATAAGAGATTGTGTCCATTTGTAGAATTGCAACTAAAGCAATAGGATAGGAGTTGCGTCATGCATCAACCGAGAACTTCATTTCATGCCTTTCATTTGTTCCAAGTGAGGCAGAATCTTATCAAACATTAGTAGTATGCAAGTTATTGACCAACTTAACATCAGTAACAAATTTGCTCCATTAAGCAGGAAGAGTATTCAGAAACTTGGTATTGACTTGAAATTGCTCCAGTGGCATCTTGTAAATATTCATATCATTGAGTAGCAAAGTGAATCTCAAGTATACTCGTGTAACGACTCTCCTTTCTTGTATGTAAACTTATCAAATTCATCGTACAACTTGCACTCTCGTTCTTGCTTTGTTAACGACGTTCCTTGCATGAGCAGTTGGATTTTCTCCCAAATATCTTGCTACACGATGTTGACTGACAAGAGCATAAATTTCAGTTGGAAGGCCTTGTAAAATGATGTTTATTGCTTTGATGTCACAATCAGCTTGAATGGTTTCTGCGGGAGTTAATTCAGTATATTCCTTTGGTCTGGTTACACCATCCACTGTAATTGTTGGCCAAACAAGTGGACCTTTTTCAACAGAAGCAAGAATCATTCTACCATGTAAGTCCTTTTTAATCTTATCCTCATTCTGTTTTCCACTTAGAGATTTAATTCTCTCTTTCAACTTCTTTATCACCGTGTCCTTTTCTTGGGACTGAGCTTTCAATTCATTTAATTCAAACAATTGATCAAACTTGGAGTACTTTGATTTGAAATAGAATTGTCCCTTTGAAAAATTTCCTGATTAAGTTGTCTTTTAAGTGTTTGAATTCAAGAAACTACACGGGATTTTACAATTCTTGACTAAACCGAGAAAACAATTTAATGTTTCACGAGATTTTACAAGTCAAAGAAATAAACTGTATAATTTTGAAATTTGAGTGGTTCGGTTTTGTTTAATCTTGACTAGTTCGGTTCACAACGAAAAACAACTAGTTCGGTTCCAACTGTGTAAACTAGATCAGTTCACAAAGACAAACAACTAGATCGGTTATCACTAGAAACAACTAGATCGGTTTGAACTAGAAATGACTAGTTCGGTTTGAACTAGAAATAACTAGATCGGTTTGAACTAAAAATGACTAGATCGGTTTGAACTGTGAGTGACTAGTTCGGTTTCCACTGAAACTGATTAGATCGGTTTGAACTAAAAGTGACTAGATCGGCTTCAACTGAAAATTTAGATCGGTTCAAACTATAAATCTACTAGATCGGTTCAACCAAAAGCAAACACAATAACTAAGCACACCACTCCATGGCTCTTGATACCAATTGTAGAATACAAGTAATCTTTACTATATGCAAGAACTAGAGAGAGAGTGGGTTGGATGAGCACTTAAAGAGAGAAAGTAAACTTGTAATATTATGTATGAAAAATGAACAACCAACCACCTCTCCAAGGCATGGTGAGGTGTATAAATAAATTCGGGTACAACACAAAAGTTGCAAATTCGGGTATAACTAAAAACTGCAAATTCGTGTAACACACTGACGTAACTCAAAATCTTCAAAACACAAAAGACACCTTTTTGATTGTTTTCAATAAAACAATTAAAAATCCCAAAATTTCTTGTACAACTAGTATTCTTAAACCTATAGGTACCTTAAAAATGACAACTTTTTGGTTTTAAGCTGAAAATTTCAAAATCAAGATTTGTACTTTATAAGGTTTTTGAAAACAAAACATGAACAAAAATGAATCTTTCTTTGATCCAAAGCAAATACACCTAATCCAAGGATTACTAGAATCAAATTTACCAGGGTAAATGACATTTTAGTGTTAAAAGAAGTTTCGAAACTCAGAAGAAAAGAAAGAAAAGACGTATGAGAGTACACAAGATAAAACGTTACCAAAAATGATCAAACACAATGAATACTAAACAAATCACTCTATGGCTCTTGATACCAATTGTAGAATACAATTAATCATTGATATATGAGTAGCAAGAACTAATGAGAGAAAGTGGAAGTAAGGATGTATTTTCTAGAGATAGAAAGTATAGAAAGAGAAATGCATTAGTGTAAATGAGAAATACAAACCAACCAACACCCTCTCCACACATGGAGAGGGTATTTATACTTCATAGAGGGCCGGCCATGGGCCTTGGTAAGGCTTTTCATGGGCCTTGAGCCATATTAGCTTACATAGCATTATCTTAACTAACTTACGGGCTTAGACTATTTAGTGTTGGAAGTGACCGAGACTTTTCTTGTTTCTAACAAGATGTTAGCTCGTAGCAGAAGAGATGAAATGTTTGATAATGGATTAATAAAAGAATGAGCGGTATTACAAGCTTGCTGCTGGCGGTCCCAGATATATCTGGGGGCCGCCAGAATAGATCTAGGGGCCGCCGGACCGTCAACAGGAGGGATGTTTGGAGAAATTGACGATTTTTTTTGAAAATAGTAACATTTTAATTTGCATTTCGCTAATTAAAAATACTTAAAGTACTTCGGTATGAGTAGTTAAGTTTTGTCACGGAATGGATTGGGACACGGTACTAGATCGAGACTAAAAAGAAATGAAGTAACCAATTTACGGGAATGTGTTCCATTATTCCTAAACCTTGACGAAGATAATTTAGCGATTCACGCTTGAGGGGTAAAGAAAGAATGTCGGCGATGTTATCTTCAGATGCAACCTTTTCGATGGAGATGTTTCCTTTTGGACATTGTCCCGAAGGAAATGGCGACGTATCATCGGTGTGTTTCGCAAGCGAAAATAATAATAATAATAATAATAATAATAATAATAATAATAATAAAGAAAACAAACAAAGATAAAGACGACGATCTTGACAATGTCAAGATGGATGGCATGGTGCGGTTTTCTCGAGTATTGTGGAATGTTCATAAATTATCATATGATGAGGTATATGGTATCTTAAAGGTGGTAGCGAAATAGATAGAGGAAAGGATTAGCCATCTCTATGGTTGTAGAGGCGTGGTTGGGTGAGAAGGAAGAGGTGTGATCGAAAGATAAAGAGTGTTTTCATCAAAGAGAAAGAATGTTTTCTTCGAAGAGAAAGAATGTTTTCGTCGAAGAGAAAGAATGCTTCGTTTTAAAGAGATCCATGAGCCTTTGAGAAGTCTTGGGATATCAGAACGAAGACAACATTATCTTACCACGCGCGTGGACTTGTTTTCAACCCCATAATGAGCTTTTCTTTAAACTTTTACACGGTGATTAGGGTTATCTGTGATCTACAAACCTGTTCCAGCTGGCTAACATACACTATCTCCTGCGATTACCATATCAGAAACACAGTCTGTACATCCATTTGGTAGTACAACCATGTGCATGTGAGCGGCAAATACACGAGAAATCCTTATAGCCTCTGATTTACAACGGAGCAAAAGATCTTCAATCAATTCCTATCCTTTGACAAGTAACACGAAGCCATAACCGAGCTTTGTTCTTTAAATAATTCCTCCCAGTTCATTAGTTTCACCTTTGTAGCTTGTAGATCCACTTCAAAGTACTAACATAACTTTATCTGGGTCGAGGTATGAGATCCAATATTCAGTGTTCGTATCATTGAACTCTTCTTGCATATTGCTTCGATCTAGAAGGATTGAGTTAAAGCATCTTTATACGTCTTGGGTTCAACAACAGTGAGGAAAGCATCGTAGTAACAGAAAAGAGCTTGCTTAGGTAATTAGAGTCTTGTGGAAACTGGTCGAGCGAGTTTACCGATTATATTTTCAAGTGGATGGTCCTTCGTCCATTTGCTATTATGTTCAGAAATTTGGTGATCGGGATGCACAAGTGTATGAATAGACTCGATGATGAAGATTTGATCAGAAGGAACTTTTGGAATTAGTAACAAAGTCGGAATCATTCCTATATGCTGGGTGCAAACATTCATATTTTCATGATTGTCCTCTTCAACAATCCGTTTAGAAATGACGGAGGTTTTAAAGTTTCTGGTGTTGTTGAGATTTTACTGGTGATGGTGCATCTTGGTCAACATTTGTTGAAGAAGGTGAACCGGTTGATACAGCAGGAACTAGAGTAATCGAACTTCAGGGGCTGAAATCAACATCGGGTGTAGGACGTGAGTAATTCTTCAACATTGATTGAATCAGAATATCCCATTCCAGTTCGTGAAGGTGGGTGGTTCAGGCGTGTTGAAGGAGGAGGGTTTGGCACGAGTCTGAACATTGATTTTTAATAGGAGTCATTTCATGAAGCCACGGTCCCTGAATGCTTTGTTCAGAAGCCATCGCAGTAGCTCATCAAAGTCTACGTGATATTGTTCATTGATTCTTCTGGTACGTCGGTCTTTTGAAATTCAAAATGCTTCTTTGTGTGTGCATAGCCAATGTAAATTCCAATATCGCCTTTGGTTTGTAACTTACCTAATAAATTCTCATTGTCATTTGTCGGATAGCAAAGTGCACCGAATACATTGAAAAATGAGTTAGTCAGGGAGTTTTGTCATGTAAAAGCTCATATGGTGTTTTTCCATGACGAAGGCGTATGATGGAACGATTTTGGGTGTAACATACGATAGAAACTGCTTCTGCCCATAAAAATAACGGAGCTTTTGCATAAATCAACATTGTGCGGGCAGCTTCAATTAGCGTACGATTACGTCTTTCAACGACACCATTTTGCTGTGGAGAGCGAGCAACAGATGTTTCATGAGAGATGCCAACCTTCTCATAATATTCACTCAAAGTTTGATTAACAAATTCAGTTCCATTATCTGTTCAGATTCTTCGGACAGGCACTTTAAGCCGTACTTAGATCATCTTTAGAAACTTGATTATGAAATCTGGAGCTTCATCTTTTGACCTTAAGAACTTAACCTATGTGAATCGAGAGTAATCATCGACAATGACGAGGATGTATTTCTTTCCATTAACACTCGCGACACGCATTGGTCCACAAAGATCCATGTGCAATAGATAGAGTTTTTCTTGTTGTGTGATCTTCAGATTTTAGGTTTATGGGTTTTTTTTCTTGCTTTTACCCATTGCACAAGCAGAACACAGATGGTCTTTTTCAAATTTAAGCTTAGGTAGACCTCGAACAAGACCATGTCTAGCTAAATGATTGATTGCACCAAAGTTCAGATGAGACAGACGTCGATGCCATAGCCAGGACTTAGTCTTTGAGGCCTTTGACAAAAGACATATGGGAGAGGACGCCATCATATCTCCAAGAGATAGAGTGTACAAATTGTTGCCTCGAGATCCAGTCAATAGATCAACACCTTCTAAATTACGAGTGAAGCAGGTGTGTTGACAAAAAGCAACTTCAAGGTTTTAATCACAAAATTGCCCAACAGAGAATAAGTTGTGTCCAAGTCCCTCCACGTAGTAAACCCTTGAAATCGTAACATTCCCAATCTGATAATCACCATAACCCAATATCTTTGTCAGTGAACATTCATTTCCGAATTTGACTGTACCCAAAAACTTATTAACGAAATTGGTGAGCTGAGAGCGATCTCCGATCATATGCTTGGAGTAGCCGGAGTCCAAATACTAGAGAACAATTTGGATGGCCTGCATTCATCAAGAGAGGAAGATGGAACATTAGAAAATATGGATCCCCAAGATTGACTAGGTTCCTTTTTGTTAGCAGATACAAATTTAAGAGCCTTAGATTTGCTAACAGAAACATAAGTTTTAGATTTCCTAGGTTTCCGTGAGTAAACCAATGTTACCACAGGTTTAGGTGTATTACTTTCTAGAGCAGTTGGTTTCCTAAGGGACACTTCAGCATTTGTGGTTATCCTAGTTAAAGGGTACACATTTCCTACAATAGTGAAGAGCTGACTAGTAGGTCTCCAAGTGTATCCAATATTTGTGAACACTTTTCCTGTTGGTTTCCAAAGTTTTCTCTTGGAACTTTTCTTAACAGATTTAGATTTAGTACGAGCATTCACATCATTGATAAAATCAAGAACACACAAATCATGATTATCAGAAAGCATGCAACCATTACACTTAACACATAAAGGTTCATAATTCGCATTAAGCTTGGAATGCTGCACATTTGTAGTTCCTTTAGGTTCAACAACACTATTCTTTTTTTTCAAACTAGATTTAACTGTCCTAGGGTGGGCTTCTACTTTATTCTTCTGAGTACTACTTGGTGTTCGCTGAATCTTATCTTTCTTTGTATTGCCTGAAGGCTGTGATCCACTAGAACTAGTAGATGGTTTTACTCCTGTAGAAGATAACATAGGTTTGTTAGAAACTCGGTTTGATGATGAAGCTCTTTTTGTGTTTGTGTTTCCTGAGGATGTGACGGGCTCGGTGAATCTAACTATTTTGTCCTTGTTCTTTTGGGTCACAACCACTAATTTATCACTTGGATTATTGATGCTAGGGCAGGTGATATTCTTAGCTTATTTGACACTTTAGCTTTATAGTATATATAATAAATACTTAATATATATTTAATATATAACTAATAGCCAAAATATCAAATAATAAGAAGAGTAAGTATTCCGTAAGGTTTTTAAGAAAATTACTTTTAACCAAAGTAAAATCCAAAACCTCCCGGGTCGTAGTCCCAACGAAGCGTGAATTAAGAATCGTGATTAAGTTTGTGATCGCGTGATTGAATAATCAAGATTTGATTTGGATTCTATTTCTACAACTAATGCAAAAACAAATAAATGCAAGCAATAATTAAAGCAATTAAAAATTTAAACTAAAAACGTTAACGGGAATCTAAAAACGCGACTTAAAAACCTAAATTATCGAATTTTAACCCTAAAAATGAAAATTTAATTTATAAAAGTCCTAAATGATTAAAAATAATTTTAGAAAAAAGAATTATATTTTTTTGACTTTTATTTTATTTTTTATGAATTAAAAACAGTTTTAATCTAAAAATATTATAAAAATATTAAACTAATTTAGAAAAATCTGAAAAAATCACGAAAAGTACTTTGAACTAATTAGAATCTAAGAAAAATAAAACGGGGTCACCAGCTTATTGGAATAAGCTGAAAATAAGCTAAAAAGGACTGATAGGCAAAAAGGGAAAACACCCCTTAAATACCAAATGGCTTCAAGGTCTAACAGAAAAGACTCAAGGGCGCAGATGGTAAAGGTGTGCGTGTTAAAGTGTTGGCTATGAGAAATGGGGAGGTCACAGGTTCGAACCCTGTGGCTTCCCTTTTTGTAAAATTATTATTTTTTTATTTCTTTTTAAAATTGCTAAACATAAGACCAAAATAAGCAACTTTAAAAAAGGCACTTTTGACAGAACTTAAAAATAAGCTAGAAAAAGCTTATAAAAATGACAGATTGCTTAATGAAGACTAATGAACCCTTTTCTAAACGGTTTTACTTTTTGGATTAAATAAGCAACTTAGAAGACAAATAAGCTGAAAACAAGTAAACATCTAAACCTAATAAGCACTTCTAACTAAAAATAAGGAAACAAAAGAATCTAAAAAGCACTTTAAAAGATATTAAAACAGATGACTAAAAAAAAACTTAAGAGACTAATGACTACTTTTGAGCTAAGATTTAAGACCTAATAAGCACTTAGAAAAAGCTAAAAAAGCAAAAACAGAAAAAGTCTAAGACCAAATATGTAACACCCCCAAATTGGGTCGCAGCGGAATATGGGTCCGGGGCGTGTTACTTCTCAGATCAATAACACAAGATAT
>BQNB010023386.1:19032-61882 GCA_026074375.1 Tanacetum coccineum
ATTGGAAGTCAATAATTGAAGAGTCAACACTTAAGATTTGGGGTCTTATTACATTCTGGGGAAAATTGTTATAAACCGGAGCCTTTATGGTTTGAAGCGTATCATGTTTTTTAGGTCAATAGTGTTTAGTTTCAAGATTTAGGAACCATGCCTTTATGGTTTGAAGCGTATCATGTTTACAAACCATAAGAGCTTACAACACATTCTAGATCAAAAGGAATTAAACATAAGACAACGTAGATGGTTAAAATGGCTTAGTGCTTATGATTGTGAGATTCGATATCACCCTGGAAAAGTAAACGTTATAGCAAATGCTCTAAGCAGAAATGAACGAGCTAAGTCTCTTAGGGTGAAAGCCATAAGTGATGACCATTAATTTAAAGTTTTAAACCTACCGCCACAGATTCAAGAGGCACAAGTAGAAGCCTTCGAAAAAGAGAACGTTAAGGATGAGAACCTTCATGGTATGGACAAGGAGTTTGAGACTCGTCTCAATGAAACTCTCTGCATTAGGAGCAGGAGTTGGTTACCACACTTTAGAGGCTTAAGAGAAATGACCATGTATGAGTCATACAAGTCTAACTATTCCATCCACTTTGGATCAGATAAGACACATCATACTCTAAAGTAGTTGTACCAATGGCCCAACATGAAACCAAGCATCGCCACCTGTATCAACAAGTGTTTGATGTGTTTAAGGATGAGGGACGATTACCAGAAGCCATATGGGTTAGTGGTACAACCAGAAATACCCTATTGGAAATGGGAAAATATAGCCATGGATTTTACCACAAGCATGTCAAAGACAACAAGCTATTACTACACGATTTGGGTAATCGTGATCATCAAAGAATTATGAAGACGTAAGACGTAAACCCTTAGAATTTCAAGTTAGAGGTATCTCTGTGGAAAGGAGTGATATGTTTTGGCAAACGGGGAAAGCTGAACCCTAGATATATTGGACCTTTTAAGATTCTTACCAAAATTAGAACCATCGCCTATCAACTCGAACTCCCGAAACAACTAAGCAGAGTCTATAGCACCTTTTACGTGTCGAACCTGAAGAAGTGTTTGTCTAACGAAGCACTTATTATCTCGTTGGATAGGATTCAAATTGACGACAAGCTTCACTTTATCGAAGAACTGGTTAAAATCGTGAACCATGAAGTCAAACGTCTAAAGCAAAGCCGTATCCCGATCGTTAAGGTACGTTGGGATTCAAGAAGAAGTCCCGAGTTTACTTGGGAGCGTGAAGATCAAATGCTAAAAAAGTATCCACAACTCTTTTCTAACCCTACACCTACATCAAATCCTACGTCTTCAGCTTTGAGGACAAAGCTCTTTAACGGGGAAAGGATGTCACACCCCGTAAATTTTTGATCAATATTTTGAACTTTTCCATTCATTATTTTAACTTTTATAAGTTACGTGATAATCTGATGTTAATCCGGGAAGTTATCTCGCGTAAAACTAAAAATCGTTATCCGAAGCATTCCGGCATCGAACTAAGCTTAGACTACATGAATTATACCTAATAAAGTCATTCTATGTCATTTTGTGGTTTACAAATATTTACGTTATGATTTTTATATTTTGGCGTGAGTTTACGTTTTTAGCGTTTTTAATCAAACAAAACCCCAAAAACCTGAAATCTTTTCACATAAACCCTATTTACCGAATATCTTAGGTTTAGAAGTCATAAAATTCATAGATCTCCCCCCTCCCCCTCTACTCCAAATCACACACATTCATTCATACACACATTTAAATTAAATGTTGAAAAATCTTTACACTTTAATTTGAATTCATGCATGCAAGGTGGTGAAAATGACATCTTTGTTCTATTCCTCCCAACATGCCAACATCTTCTTACATAGTTAGGACCACATGAGAATGAACCAATGAAAAAATACCTTGGAGCCAAAGACTTAAGCCAAACCTAGTGTATGAGCCATAGTTTTCAAAATTTGGCTTACCCTTTTCTTTTCTTCTTTCTAGCCGAACACATACACCCTTAATTTGGGGTTTTGGGAGCCTTGACTTGGTCAACATTAAACCTTAAACCCTAAGTCTCTTACTATATAAGCCATGTGATAGAACATTAGGTTATCTCATTCTTACATCGCCTCAACCAAAAACTTTTCTTTCCCTTCTCCTAGTTCTTGGGTCTCGGCAACAAACAACACACACACATTCCATAACTTTGATTTTTACCAAGATCCAAGCATACCAATCATATAATTACTCCCCCTCCCACCCTTACACAAAACAACACTCCCACCCACCCCCCCACACCAACCACCCCCCCCCCACCCCCCCCCCCCCCCCCACCCCCAACCACCCCCATCTTTCCCCTTCTCATTGTGCTTGGGTCTCAGAAACAAACAACACCTACACAATTCCATAACTTTGATTTTTACCTAGATCCTCTGACTCCTGCACACCTTAAAGACCCATTTCATCCAACCTCATACAACATTTCTAACAACATCTAAGTTGTTTCCAAGTATCTAATCAAGGTTTATAAGGGTTTCTTTCAAGATCTTATATTAGGGTTTTGATTTATTAAGTGGGTTTTCAAGATTTGTTGTTAGGTGGTTTTATTAGTTAGATCTTATGTTATCTTGATTCTTCACATCTTGTAAGTTTATCTTAATATTTTCTTTTGATTTCTCTTATGATCTTGAGTTCTTGTTCAAGATTTAAGACTCCTAGTGTTTGTGTTATGTTTTTAGAAGAAAATAAAGTGGGTTTATAAAAGAAATAAAGTTATTAGTGTTTTTATATATACATATTGTTATTGTGGTAAGATTGAGAGAATATGTGTGTTGCAATAAAGATGATGATGGGATTAGGATAGATTAAGAGCGGGTTTTACTAGTTGGTTTAGCCTTGAACGGGTTTAGGTTAGATATGCACTATCGTGATGATGTGGTGAAGTTTTTGGTACGTTTACGAAAACGAGCTTGCTAGTCTGAATTTGTTTTGAGGTTTTTAGCCACTTACATATGTTTTCATTAGCCGAGAAGGAAGTTTTTGGATAGATCATTTTGAATAGATAAGTTTTTATATCTCGAACACTAAAAACGGACTTAAAACGACCGAGTTACGCTCAAATGAAACTTGAAACATTTTTTGGCAAAACGATTTTAATACGATCAGATCAGAAACTTGAATGACCATTTTAGAGCCGTTCAAGTCTGTTTCGGCTAAAGTGTAAAGCACAAACATAGCCTAAAATGACGTTTCCTTTCCAAATTCGTAGAAGTCGTGTTAAAAATGCTTTATGAGCGAGTTAAACCTTTGTTTTCGTCAAGTCATTTTTGGACATATAATTTTATATATGAAAATGTTTTTCAAGCGGGTTAGGTCCGTTTAAGTTCAGAAAACTTTAGAAATAATAATGCAGCGTTTGAATATTATTGCGAAGGATTAGAGGTTGCCTAGAGACAATTAGTCGGAATCGCCGAACGTTATTAAAAATAGTAAGTTAGTGTATATAAGCGGGATGGATACAAAAGGTAGATGTTTTAGGTGTCACTAGTACGTTTACGGTAAATGGAATCATCAGATATTAGGGGATGGTATTAACGTCCCGAAACTTAAAACTTTCCTAAAATAGAAACTTTCTAAAAATAGTAACTTTCCGAAAATGGAAACTTTTTGTCAAAGACGACGTAACGTAACTATAAACCCTATACTTTCGAAATGACACGTTGATGTGCTGTCGTGTAGGGTCAATTTATTAATTACCAAGTTTTACATTTATATTTAGCCGACTTATCCTAAAACAACACTTTAACGGGCAGTGTACCTGATCGGGTGGAGTTTCGTGGTAAGTAGGGTGTCGAACACTAAGAGCGAGGTCGTTAACTTTATAATCTAACAGTATTTTAATTACTTTAGTTATGTTAATTCTAATTACTTGTTAAACATATGCTATATACTCTTCTAACGGATATGGGGGGTTTTTAGCCTGAGAGACTGGCACAGGTTTAGTGGTGAAAAATATCAATTCAATACACAATAAACACGAAAGAAGAAAATCAGAAGATAGAAAAGCGGTACAAGCCAAATGATAGAAAACTGTATTAGCCATATTAAATCCAGTTTAGTGTTGATTTGTTTGTTTTAGTGCAATGATTTACTTGTCTCGAAGCGGCATATCATTCTTAAGACTTAGACGAGACATCATCCTAAGACCTAGACACGATTAATCCTGTTACAATTAACGCATCCACATAAAGCATCCTCTTAGTTTAATTATAATCTATATTGGGATTATAGCAATGGTGATCTTGATAAACCCTAGCCAATCAGGACTTTACCCACTTATTGTTTAACGGTATTTTATATACTGGTAGTCCACTATTTAAATCTTTATCAATTAATCAAGAACATACTTGTTGAAACATTACGGGTCACCTGTCGGTATTTTATAGCAACACTTAGAACTGGTTTTAACATTATCAGGTTTATTGACAATAGTTGGCTCAAAATCAACATCTTGATTCGTCTCAGGTTCTAGAGGTGCGTCCAAGTCATTTAATTCAATGTATTTACCATAAAGTGGGTCAAATGACTCGTTATCCTCACCTATAAGATTTGTTTTTGAATCAAGATTCTTTAACATAAAGACCCTCCTGATTATGCTAGTGGCTGGCTTGATACTTTTGAAAATAAGTTTTTCTTCCCCGACCCTTAGAGTAATTTTTATTTTGTAACATCAATCTTGGAATGGGCGATAGATAAAAATGGTCGACCGAGGATCAAAGGTATATCTTCATCCTCGGGTATGTCCAAGATGATAAAGTTTATGGGGAAAATAAATTTGCCAATCCTTACTAACACGTTTTCAGCGATACCCCTTTGTTGTTTTACTCTTCTGTCAGCCAGTTCAATGGTCAACCTAGTGTGAGATAAAATTCCTAGACCACGGTTGGTGTAGGTAGAAAATGGCATACACTCACACTTTCTTCTAGGTCAACAAGGGCTTTATCAAAATAAACATTATGAATAAAACAAGGTAAAGTAAAGCTCCCTATGTCTTTTTCTTTCTGCGGAAAGGTGTGAACATAAGCTTCCAGAATCTTTACATCTTGCGCCTCTCTCCAATCCTCACAGCAGTTGTCTTGTAGTCGCCTTATGAAGGGAACTATTTCAGAAAATATGCTTTTGTGATGTGAGCCCGATACGGCATATAGACTACATCCCATATGGCGTATCTCAGATGAATCAGCTTTAGTGGTTGAGATTGATTTTACATGGTTCCTTGGGTTTGGTTCTATTAAGCCGGGTAGACCTCCAATTCTTCTTTCTTGCAAAACCTTGCTCATTTGACCAATTTGAATTTCCAAGGTCTTAATCGATGCTCCTTGATTTCTTATTGCCACATTGGTAGAAGCTCGAATCTCCTTGATGATGTTTGAGTTCTCTTTGTGTCTCTTTGCTGACTCAGCCATGAACTTGGTCAGTGATTCTTCCAATGTTTGTCTTTGATCAGGATACGAAGAATTTCCGTTGTTGCGTTGGTAAAATCCTGTCCCTGCTACTCTATATTGTCCTGCAGGTTGAAAGGGTGCTCCAAAATATGTGTAATAAGCCTCTTCAAGAGTATTCCCCTCTTCCTTTAACGGGTAGTCCTTTGTGTAGTATGGCCCCTTGCATAGTTCGCATCCGACCTGAGCAGTGTATACTTTCTCGTTGACTTTCTTGATCTCTCTTCCGAGGTTATTGAGGTGGGATTGAATAGCAGCTAGCCCGTCAGAAGTTTTTGTACTTCTGGCTTTTGATGATGTTCCGTTATGCCATTTCTGGGAGTATTCAGCCATTTCTTGGATGGTTATTTTTGCATCAGTAACAGTTTTAGTCAGAATGGCACCTTTAGAGTCAAGGATTTGCCTGGTGGGAACATCAAGCCCATTATAGAACAAGATAACTTATTGCATATCAGTTAAATAATGCTGAGGATATTTCATCAAAAGTTCCTTAAATCTTTCCCAGGCTCTGAAGAGACTTTCATCCGGTTCTTGCTGGAAATTGTTTATCTCCTCTATTTTATCTTTCGCCGTAGGTGAGCAGGTGCCAGTACTTGTCATAAACTTTATTTTTAGGGTTTTCTCAGTTGTGATTGACATGATGTTCATTCCGAGCAATCGGACTTGCAGCTCCAGTTAAGGACATGGGAAAAACTCAAAGCATTACTTGATCTTGTGTAACCTCCAGAATATGAAATAAGTCAACAATCTCAAGGACTTTTTTGATGTGTTCATTTGCGTCTTCATGTTCTGATCCACTGAAAGTATTTTCGTAAAGCTCCTTGAGATATTGCCCTTTTAATTCAAAGTGAGTATTGTCATTAATCTTGGGCCTAACAACTCCGAACCCATAGTTTCCACGAGTCTTGCTCATGTATTGCTCCATTTTTTCCATCAGGATTTCTGTAGTTGAATGTTCTAGGATGTTAGAAGGTAAATCGAGCTCTGGTGAACTTGATTCCACAAGACCAGGTGTCTCGTAGAGCCTCCTTTTTGAGCGAAATGCACTTTTCGGGTTTTCAAAAGGTGTGATTAGTTCCTTAGTGGAACTCCTTGTCATGCATCACCTGGAACAGAAGATAATAAATCAGTAGGATAGGCTCTTTGGGATGAATACAGAAAATTAAACACGAAAATCAAATTAAGGTTTGCTACTGTATCAGATGAGCAATACGCCGTATTTAATCAATTTGAATACGCCGTATTGTCTGTTGAAGGTAAGTACGTCGTATTGATTACACAGAATACGCCGTATTGTTTGGAAGGACAGATACGCCGTTTACAATGTAGAAGTCAATACGTTGTTCTGAGTGGAAAGGTTGATACGTTGTATCTAACTGGTGGATACGGCGTATCTATTGATCTGTCAGAACAGGATACTTTAGAAAACAATTAAATAATATGGGAATTTAAACACACAATTAAATTAATTGCAAACAGAATTACACTAATTAAATTAATCTAAACTAATGGTTAGAAATACTAATAAAATTAAAGGTTAAACTTTTTCACTCACCGGCAACGGCGCCAAAAACTTGATGTGTTGTCATGTAGGGTCAATTTATTAATTACCAAGTTTTACATTTATATTTAGCCGACTTATCCTAAAACAACACTTTAACGGGCAGTGTACCCGATCGGGTGGAGTTTCGTGGTAAGTAGGTTGTCGAACACTAAGAGCGAGGTCGTTAACCTTATAATCTATTAGTATTTTAATTACTCTAGTTATGTTAACTCTAATTACTTGTTAAACCTATGCTATATACGCTTCTAACGGATATGGGGGGTTTTCAGCCTAAGAGACTAGCACGGGTTTAGTGGTGACAAATATCAATTCAATACACAATAAACACAAAATAAGAAAATCAAAAGATAGAAAAGCAGTACAACCAAAGCAAAACTAAAGGTAAACTAAAGAGAGCGGTACAAGCGAAAAAATAGAAAACTGTATTAGCTCATATTAAATTCGGAATTAAATGTTGGTTTGTGTTGTTTAGTGCAGAAATGATTATTATCTCGACAGCGGGCATAACATTCTTAAGAACTTAGGCAGGACATCATCCTCAGGAATCCTAGACAAGATTAATCCAGTTCACAATTAACCAAATGCATAAAGATCTTTAGTTTAATTATAATCTTATCTAGTCGAGAAAAAAGCGCGGTGTTCTGTTAAAACCCTCAATAGCCCGTTGGGACTTTACCCACCTTTATTGCTTGATGGGTGTTTTATTCACTAGTAGTTCCACGTTCAAGTCTTTTACCAATTAATTATGAACATACTTGTTGTAACTCCACTATTCCGATCTTTATCAGTCAATTAAGAGCGTGATTGCTAAAACATAAATGGCTCACCTACCGATCCAACTAAGCTCATAATTTAAAGACAAAGACAAAACGCTATTTGTGATCCTATTGGTCCAGTAATATGAAACACGATATGGAGAGCTATCTCGGTATCTAGATTACTT
Source organism: Tanacetum coccineum (assembly GCA_026074375.1). Taxonomy (NCBI): domain Eukaryota; kingdom Viridiplantae; phylum Streptophyta; class Magnoliopsida; order Asterales; family Asteraceae; genus Tanacetum; species Tanacetum coccineum. The sequence goes on from BQNB010023386.1 coordinate 27,038, forward strand.
GGTCCGTGTCACTAGATCCAGTTGAATGATAGATCGCATATTCAAACACATAAACAAGTATGAGGTGATAAATATAATTAAACAATCAACAATAAATTAAGAAATTGATTTTAAAACAAACCAAACATTGAACTTTCATTAAGATGGCTAATACCCAAGGGTATATACAAGCGTAATCAAACAATTGAAAATCAAACGATTAAGAGAGTAAAAATTACACGATGTCTTCTATGGATTCGTGATCAATGCTTGACCTTGGTGGCTGATCTTCTCTTCTAAAATTCATCTTTAGTGAGTATGGTTTAAAGAAAATGATATTGCACACTGAAAACTTATTTTTGAGTCTTCTATTTATAGTGTCTGAAAAAGACTCGATACGCCGTATCTAGCAAGGTCGATACGGCATATTGGGTTGGATTCCTTGGTATGCGCGCTACGTTCATAATCAATCAGTGATATCATTCCCAATTTACTTTATTTACTGTATCTTTGAATAGTTATCTTCATGGATATGGCGTATGTAGGCATAGAGGATACGCCGTATTGGAATTGGTCAAACGGGTTTTCTTTGTGAAGTCTTGGCGCGGATACGCCGTATCTCTTTTGTTGGATACGGCGTATTGGTCAGAAATTAGTAATCTTCAAATATCTTTGTTTTAGCTCCAAATTATGCGCCTTTTAGCTTGTCTTCACAAAACACTCTTGAATTACTGCATTTATCAACTTTAAAGCAATTAAGTACCAAATAATGCAATAATTATATAAAAGTGGGCAAAACAGATGGGATAAATGATATAATAAAGTGATGTTATTTGATGTCATCAAATATCCCCCCACTTGAATCCTACTTGTCCTCAAGTAGACTTTAGAAAAAGTTTCAGTTTATGAAAATGTGTCCCAACCGAAGTTGAGGATTTTCCGTTTAAGCATCGTTTTGTCCTAATCACCTGTACATAACCAAGCTCCTCACGAAATATGGAAATGAAAACACTCAGATCACTCAAATAATCTAGGGTGCAACATTTAATTGGTACGCTCAATTGCTCGGTCGTGATTAGTTTTCTATCATAGGCTTGGACAAGGGATATACATCTCCACCACTAAAGCTAAGGAGAAACAAGTCAAAGATAAATTGGGTTAAGAAGGCTTAGGGTTGATCATTCAACAATCTTTCACCATAAGTACCACACCAACAAGGCAGCTGCATCGTACATACACAGGCCGTAACGACGGAATAGACACATACAATCCGATCACATCCCTGTTCGTGTTTAACCAGCGGTTAGGATGAAGAACGATATAGGGTAGGGAGCTTCTAACTTTCACCGAAAGTCGTCATCCAACAAGGCAGCTGAGACATGCATACATGGCCGTAATGACGGAATAGACATGCATGCTCGTACAAGTCCTTGTTCGAGTAGACCTTAAGGTTAGTTGCTAGGAAAGGGAAGTAAAATGGGTGTTAAAAAAAATCACGAAACAAATAGATTAAAGCAAACAAAATAGGTTTCGGTTGCTAGTAACGTTTCCCTGAAAGTTCCATGACAAAGACTTGACACATATAGGACAAACGGCCGCGATCACAAAAATGACAAAGACAACCTAGTTGCGTTCCAATAACGGTAAACTTCCCTTTAATCCGCTCTTACATACCTTTACAGAGTATGTGGTGATATCGTCCACTTTTTTTCAAGACTTTTTACATCGTCGATTTTTTTTCTAACGTATCAACGAATAATCGATCCTTCCAAGTAATTCCTTCGGTATAAACTTCTTTTGAACCGACTATTTTTCTTCCTTCTCTTTTTTGCTGCTTTTTCTCTTTTTTTTGCAATACATCATAAATCTCGGTTTAATTTCACCGTCTTCACTATCATAATTCGTATGGATTTAATCTTTCTTTGTAACACTTCTTCTTCGGACATGATTCATAATCACGAAAGTAGCGAAACTTACGAGCTACATATTGTTCCCATTGCATTATACAATTTCCTGACCATTACAGAGATAGAAATATTTCACTTTGACACTGAAAATACAAAACTTTACACGAAAGCAAACTTTGATTAATATAGGCTTTAATCTACACGATTGGCTAAGTGCATAAGGTGTACAAAAAATTTAATATGGTGTAGAAAAAGAAAGGAATGGCTCAACAGGTTGTTCTAGGGGATCTTACTCTAAAAATAAGAGGAAACAAATGGTTACATGGGAGTTAACTAAGCAGTGTAATTAGTTAATTTTACGACATGTAGGCTTATTGGTAATCCTAGAAATTTATCAGTTGAACATGTTCTCCATCTATATTCAATAGTTTCTATAATTGCGGTCTCGAGTGATTATACCAGGCCAAAGTTCTAAAGTCCACTACATACCAGCACACTCTATTAATTTTGTGGAATTTTAGATGCAATTGGAAACGGAATAGGCTTAATTCTCACAATATGTATTAAGGGTTATAGTGCGCTAGGTAATGTAACTAGTGATTTTTACAAAAGTCATGCTAATTTTTTTTTAATTTAGCCTTTTTTAAGCACTTTGCATGTTATTTTGTAAAAAGAAGACAAGTACGTTCTAATTCTCCATCCCCCACTTAAATTATACAACGTCCTCGTTGTATAGATAAAACAATAGGGAAAATAAATAGAACGGAAAAACTACTGATGTTTTGCTCGTTTGATAATTCTCCCAAGGATGATTTCTTGAAGCAAAAAGTGTGTGGACTAGGGCTTCGAGATGCCTGGATAAGTTCAACACATGTCTTTTTTCAAAATTATACCATATCATAAATTTCATCAAGGTCATGCCATAAAGATTAGAAGACAAGTGCAATTTGTATCTCGTTACAATGGTACAAGAAAACAATTAAACACACAACCGTACAGGGATCAATACGCCGTATCCCAAACCCTAGGATACGTCGTATGGTTCCTGTAAAAACAATTAAATACTTGGAAATTAAATATTAAGTTTTAAAAACTGATAACGTCCAGATAGTGTGTCTGGAGACCAGACTCGTGCAAACAACAATTAAAAATGCGACAAAACAATTAAATGACGGGTTATCTCCGGAAGCACTTTTGTTTTAGCTGGTCTTTAAGTTCGACATTTTTCTTTTAATTTAATCCCATCCTTATAAAACAATTTGGGGTCGAACGGGATGCTAAATGGCACATACAATTTCTTGATTAGGAAAGTGAATTGACTTACCTTGTTAAGATGGGATTCCAAGTCATGCTATTACATTTAGTTCTTGATAAAAGTTCTTGTTTTGAAAATTTTATTAGATTTATCATGACTTGTTTCCAAAAGCTTATTTGACCCTTGTGTATTAACATTTATTACATTAGGTAATGGTATGACAGACATATCCCCCGAAGGTTGCTCAATATCGATTTCATCATTATCATTGTCCGTATCCGATTTTAGCATATTGGGGTAAATCCGTTTAAAAGGAAATAAATCACTAAAGGTATAAAACGTTTTTGTTTTTTTCATCGCTTTCGGACAATGGATTTTCATCTTTAAAATTAAATTCCAATCTTGATATTTTGAGGGTTTAAAAATCGTTCAGTTAATAAATTGGATTTAGATCGTTAGAGCATTCTTTGTAAACAATGGCTGAAAATTTATTCTTAAAATCTTTAAAAGAAGTCTAAATAATCAAACAAATGACTGTTAGGCTCGGGTGACGAAAACGGAAGGCATATTGACTTTATCATTATCATTTTCTGAATCCGTTTTCAAATCGTTGACAGAAATTATTTTATAAGAAAATGAATTTTTGTCATAAATTACCGTGTAATCTTCATCGTTCTTCAGAAATTCGTCGATATGATAGTTGTGTGCGTAAGAGCTCAATTTCATCGGTTTAAGATGAATCTTACGTTGGGTTTCAGACCTAACGTGTCATTGATCACTATAGCTGGGATCATTTCAGTTTTTCACATGAATTGAGGGTCAAATCCGGTCGTGAACATCTTCATCATACCAGATCTTACCATACGTAGCAGTCTCTCAGTTATACACCTTACCACGCCTACGAGCTTTTTCTTCCTCAAGCCTGATATACTCTTCCATAGTAATGTTGGGGTCATCCATTTGAACCGGTAACATAATTCGCTAAGGAAAGAAAACTTACGTTCAAATTGCTTTACACGACCGTTTCCAAGATATTGAATACGACGATGTTCAATATTCAACTCAGTATATTACAAAAGACTTAATAATGCAGAAAAACACCAAACACACAATATGCAAAAATATATAATGCAGAAAATTAAACACGCAAAAACAAACACACAAATATGCAAATTAATCTAAACTAAACTAAAACACTAAAAAAATAAGAATTAAACAACTTCACTCCCCGGCAACGACGCCAAAAACCTTGATGTGCTGTCGTGTAGGGTCAATTATTTGATTATTAAGTTTTTATTTATAATTTAGCGTACAAACTAAACAACACTTTAACGGGCATCAGTAGTGTACCCGGTCAAGAAGATAGGTTTCGCGGTAAGTTAAGGGTGTCGATCACTAAGAGTATAACATTAATCCCTTATATATTCTATTAGGATTTTAATTAGTTTCTAATTAGTCTATTTACTGGTTAAACCTATGCTATATATGTTTTCTAATGATATGGGGGGTTTTCAGCCTTGGAGAGTGAGAGTGGCAAGGTTTGGTGGGGACAAATATCAATTTCAATACACTATATTAACCAAAAGAAGAAAATCAGAAGAAAGAAAAGCAGTACAAGCCAAATGATAGAAAACTGTATTAGCCATATTAAATCTAGTTCAATGTTGATTTGTTTGTTTTAGTGCAATGATTTACTTATTCGAAAGACGGCATTATCGTTCTTAAGCTTAGACGGTCTCATCTAAAGACGAAGACACGATTAATCCTGTCACAATTAACGCATCCGCATAAAGCATCCTTTTGTTTAATTATAATCTATCTTAGGGAATCTAAGCAGTGGTGATCCTGTTAAAAACCCTAGCCCAATGGGACTTTACCCACTTATTGTTTTGATAGTGTTTATTTACTGGTCGTTACTATTCAAATTCATAACAGTTAATTAAGAGCATGATTGCTGAAATTAAACGGGCGGTTGACTCCCTACGGTCCAACTAAGCTCTTAATTCCAAAGACAATGACAAAACGTTATTTTTGAATCCTATTTTGGTCCAGTATATAAAACACGATATTGTGAGCTATCCTGAATCTAGATTACTTTTCAGGTATCATAGACCCAGTGAATGAGTAGGTCGGCATATTCAAACACATAAACAAGTATGTGGTGATAACATAATTAAACAATCAACGATAAATTAAGAAATCAATTTTAAAACAAACCAAATATTAAACTTTCATTAAGATGGCTAATACCCGAGGGTATTAGCCCAAAAAACATATGTTATTTTTCAAGCGTAATAAACATAAAATACGAACGATTAAGAGAGGTAAAATATTACACCATGTCTTCTATGGATTTGTGATCAATGCTTGACCTTTATGGCTGATCTTCTCTTCTAAAATTCGTCTTTGATGAGTATGGATATACGAATATGATATTGACACTGATAACTCATTTTTGAGTTTTATTTTTAAATGTTCTGAACAAGACTTCGTTACGCCGTATTGGGCTAGGTCGATAAAGGGTTATTTGCGCTGAATTGCTTGGAGGTGCGCGCTCGTTCTCAATCTTATCAGTGATATCTTTCCCAATTTACTTTATTTACTGTATCTTCAAATAGTTATCTTCATGGATACGACGTATGTAAACAGAAGGGATACACCGTATTAGGAATTGGTTCAAAGCGTTTTCTTGTGAAGTTGGTGGGGGGCGGCTAATACGCCGTCTCTCTTTTGTTGGATACGGCGTATGTAGTCAGAAATCGGCATTCTTCAAATGTCTTCGTTTTAGCTCCAAATTATGCGCCTTTTAGCTTGTCTTCACAAATAATTCGGAATAATGCATTATAAACCTTTAAAGCAATTAGTATTCAAAAATAACTGCAATAATTATATAAACAGTGGAGCAAAACAGATGGGATAAATATATAAATAATGTGACGTTATTGATGTCATTCATATTCTGTACCACGTCATTCCCCTTTCTTTGGACATGTGAATGGGGGCTAATCCATAATGAAACTATCTTGAGATTGGAATTAATTAAGCCCGTTATTAAGCATTTTATACTATTCTCTTTTTTTTACCACATCTTGACTTTGGGGTTAAATGCCTTTAGGTTGATTGACTGTTTGTAAGTCTCTATATTAGAATCTTGTGTGTGACAGTATGATGGACTGGAATCCCTTTTGATTTTTGGGTTCTGACATTTTCCAAGCAATCGCTCCCTTTCGTTTCTCCAATACTTGTAAAAGTAAAATTTTCTCTTTTTTGGACAATTCAGATGAGATAATTATAGGAAAGGATTTGTCACCATGCAGGTAAGCGTATTCTAAGTGGTGAGGCAAGTCTTTAATACTCCGGTTTCTTATCTCAATCTGTTAGCACTAGACGAATAATGGTGTTCTCTTTCTACTTCAACAGTTTTTGATGTTTACTACACATGGATACAACTATTTATAGACGCGATTACGCCGTATTGGTTTATCTGAATCAGATATCATTGTCGGGTTTATTTTTTAACATGTTTCATTCCTTCCTGTAGGTCTGATTAATCAATTGATTTTACCAGCCTATCTTGATAGAATACGAATCAGATTCCTCATTGCCAGTTATTTCTGGCTTCTGCGTTGAATGTGTCGTCCAAATCATCAATCCGTATCATTCTCATTCTTCATTGGTCGGTTCTTAATTGTTGTTCTACATCAAAGATCACTTCATCGTCTCCTACCCTTAGCGTTATCTTTTTGTGAATTACGTTCTACATTCCTCGAGTGGTTGCCAAATTGGGTCTATTCTTAAATAATCGGAGCTCTTGAGTCTTCGGCAGATCTAAGATAACAAAATCTATTGGAAGACAAAATTTATTCATTTTATGAGCATGTTTTTTATTATTCCTCTTGGGTATTGGATTGATCTATCTGCAAGTTCTAAGCTCATTCTGGTAGCCTTTGGTTCACCTAACCCTAATTTTTCATACATCGTATATGTCATCAAACTTATGTTAGCCACCAGATCTGCTAAAGCGTTGTTGATATTGTTAATACAAATAATGTCTAAAAACGGTTAATTTATATTTTTTTGACATTAAATGTTTGATAATAAACAAAATGTGGAAAAACGTTTAACGATATAATTAAACGTTTTATAAATACTAATCATAAAAATTCTATTTTAAGATTAATCAATTAAGGTATGGATAAACAAATCATTAAAAACATGATTAGTGATCAAGAAAATTTTACCTTAAACCTGACCATTTCAACAATTGTGTTTTTTATAAAAAATTTAAGTAAGAACAAAATATTATTCATTAAAAGATAAAATGTTTTTTTAAAAAAACATAAAATTTGAAAATTCAAATTTTCCCTCTATAATAAAAGGTTCTAGAAACAGATACAACCTTTACCACAAAAAAGGACAAAAAAATGGAGCAGAGTTAGTGGCGGCCTCTTTTAGGGCCTGGCGGCCCCCTTATATATAAGGGACCGCCGGGACCGCCACCAGCAACGGTCATTTTTTTGTCCCCTATAAATACTGGGTCACCCCATCTGAAAAACAGAACCTCTTGCCACGAATTTTTCAAATCCATTTTTCTCTCTTCTTACTTTTCTTTTTCTAAAAACACATATCTTGATTACTAACATACCTTGATCTTGTTTCAAGTGATTAATTCTTTCTTCCTCCCTTCTTCTTCTTCTTCTTCTAATCAAGTGCAAGAGAAGAACAATCATATTCTTCTATATACGAATTGTTATCAAGTGATCTCTCTCTTCCTCCTCAAGATCACAAATCTTCATTACATATATTTAGTGTTGTTGTGTAAATTTTTCTTCTAAGTACCAAAACTCTATTGTATTTATCTTGTGTATTTGTGTGATTCGGATATTGTGTAGATCCGATAGTGTAGATCTTGTGAGTGTGTATATCTTGTGAAGTGGTAGATTGGTTCTAGCTAAGATTAGGACTCGACATTTAGCTTAGTGTCGGAAAATAACGTAAGCGACGTGTAAACGGTTTTCTCCGCCTAAAGGGAGCTTGTTGACATAGTGAAATCTCGAGTCGGATACTCGGGGAGTGGAGTAGGGCGAAGAGGTGCTTCGTAGCCGAACCACTATAAAATCTTGGTGTCTTGGTTTGGTTGTTTCTTTCCTTATCTCTTTACATTATTATTGTTGTTATCGTGTTTTAGTTTAGATAGTTATTGCTTGTTCATATTGTGATTTGATTGAACATATAACTCGGATCTATACATTTTTGAAAGTAAACTTTTAAACCGTAAAACAAACGTGTAAACTATTCAACCCCCCTTCTAGTTTCCACAATTGGTATCAGGAGCAAGGTCACTCAAGATTTTTAAAATATATTGTATTTTAAAGCTTGGATCGATCTATGGATTCCGACAAATATCTAGAAGGGCAATCTATGCAAAGACCACCACTCTTTGAAAGCGATAGTTTTATTTATTGGAAAAATAGATTCGAGACATATGTTAAATCAAAAGATCTAGATCTTTGGCATGTTATTACCAATGGTGATTTTCAACCTATTGTACAAAATCCGGAAACCAAATTAGATGAGGTTATCCCTTTTGAAAAACAAACCGATGATCTCAAAAAGAGACTTGCGAAAAATAATGAAGCAAAAATGGTTATTTACAATGCTTTGCCAAGAAAAGAATATGAAAGAATTTTCATGTGTAACACGGCAAAAGAAATTTGGAAAACTTTGTTAATCACCCATCAAGGTAATAGCCAAGTCAAAGATAATAAGATCGACCTTTTAGTTCAACAATATGAACAATTCGTCATTTCCGAAGACGAATCTATAGATAGTGCTTTTGCTAGATTTAATACTATTATTACTAGTCTTAAAGCTCTTGATGAAGGTTATTCTAGTAAGAACTATGTAAGGAAGTTTCTTAGAGCTCTACATCCTAAATGGAGAGCAAAGGTCACGGCGATTGAAGAGTCGAAAGACTTAACGTCACTATCTCTTGATGAACTAATCGGGAACCTCAAGGTTCACGAAATGATCATCAAGAAAGATTCCGAAATAGTCAAAGCAAAAGTTGAAAGAAAATCTATTGCTTTAAAGGCTAAGAAAGAATCTAGTGATGAAGAATGTTCGACTTCCGGTAGTGAAGATGAAGAGTACGCCATGGCGGTAAGAGACTTCAAGAAGTTCTTTAAAAGAAGAGGTAGATTCGTGAGACAACCTCGGAATGACAAAAAGGCGTTCCAAAGAAGTCGTGATGACAAGAACGGTAAAGGTGATAGAAAATGCTTTAGATGTGGCGACCCAAATCATCTTATTGGAGAATGTCCAAAACCACCGAAAGATAAGAACCAAAGAGCTTTTGTCGGAGGCTCTTGGAGTGATAGCGGTGAAGAAGATGATGAAAAGGTCAAAGATGAAACGTGTCTTGTAGCTCACTCATCAAGTGAGGTTTGTTCCGAATCATCTTACTTTAGTGATGAAAACTCATCAATTGATGATATAGCTTTAGACAACGAATATGATAAGTTATGCAAAATGAGTCTAAAGATAATCACTAAAAACAAAAAGTTAAAAGCTACTAGAAATAGTCTAGAAAATAAGCTTAGAGAATTAAAAGGTAAATTGTCCACACTCGAGAAAAATAAGGGAGTTGATCCCGATTGTGCAAAGTGTCATGTACTTAAAATTGAGAATGAAAAACTCAAAGATGAATCTACTAGATTAAACAAATTTGAAAAGAATACACATTGCTTAAATGAAATGTTAAGTAATCAAAAACCCTCCAGTGATAAATTAGGTATAGCGTTTAATTCATTTGAAGCATCATCTAGTGGAACTAAGGAAATAAAATTTATGAAATCTCAGAAAAAGGCGTATTCTGATAGAGGTCCCATACATATGGGCGGCCCCCTAAATGACCAAGCGGCCCCCAAAATAAATATGGGACCGCCACAAGCAACGCCTGGATCTGAGAAATCTATGTCTTTTCAAAAATCCATTTTGGGTCCTAGACCAAAACACATAATTGTAAAAAATGCCAAAGTTCCCATTGCTAGTGACAATGAAGTTAAACAACTTTATAAGCCATTGTCAAAACCCAGAGTAGGATTTTCTAAACCCAATTTTAGATCAAAAACTCCACCTCCTAGAAGACTCAATAAGAATTATTCTCGTCTTAAAACACCACAACCAAAAAGACATGTTGGTCGACAAAACCAACCTCATGGCTTTCCTGTAAGTTGGAACAACTTTCCACGTCAAAGTTACATGCCATGGGAAATGTGTCTTCCATTCTCACATCCTAACCATTTGCATCAAATGCAAGGGATGTTTGGCACTAACAACTGTGGACCCATGAGATATTGGGGACCAAATGTTAGAGTTATTGTCTTATATAAATAGATTTGCGTTGGAGTTGACTTGGAGCCCAACGAATGGATTAAGGATAGTGGATGCTCCAAACATATGATGGGCAACTAAAAGCTCTTCTCCACTTACAAGACATACAATGGAGGTAATGTCATTTTTGGTAGTAATCTTCGCGGTAACGTCATTGGTAAAGGTACGATTTACAATGACTCTCTCAAAATAGATAATGTAGAACATGTTGATAACTTAGGATTTAATTTGCTATGTATAGGACAAATATGTGACAATAAGTGTAGAGTAACTTTTCTGAACATGATAGTGAAATCACTAAGGACGGTAAAGTCATAGGTAGAGGTATTAGGAAGAAAGGCTTATATGTGATGAAATTAGGAAATAAGCCTAAGGATAAATTTTGTCCTAACTACGATGATTAAAATTCGCACCAAGGTGGCATAGAGATTAGGATCACGCAAATATGCGTCTCATTCACTCGGGCCTCAAAGGAAGTTTAGTTAGAAACTTTCCTAAGCTTAAGTTTGATCAACATTTTTGTGATTCTTGCAAAATTGGAAAACAAGCTCACGCTAGTCACAAAGCTAAGAATGTAGTCTCAATGACTAGATTCTTAGAACTTCTCCATATGGATCTCTTCGGTCCAATCTATGTTCCCCGCCATACGGATTAACGGAGGTAAACCGTTACACCCAGTCATAGTGATGACTACTCTAGTATACTTGGACTAGAAGTCTTAAGGATTAAAACCGAAGCTTTGCGATCAAATTTGAAATATTTAGTAGGATAAATCCAACCAATTAGGGTTGTTTCAATAGTGTCCCAATTAGAACAGAACCACGGTCAAGAGAATTTGATACTTAGGTGCAATTTGGAGAGTTTTGCAATACCAACGGTATTACACATAACTTCTTGGCTCCACGCACTCCTCAATCAAATGGCGTGGTCGAAAGGAAAAATAGGACACTTCAAGAAATGAGTAGGACTATGTTGAAGGAGCAATCGTTACCACAAAATTTTTGGTGTAACGCTGTAGATACTTCAACATACATTCGCAACCGAATTCTCATTAGAGTCATTCTAGGAAAAACACCTTATGAACTCTTAAGAGGTAGAAAACCTACACTAGATTATTTTAGAGTATTTGGAAGCAAGTGCTTTATTTTAAACACAAAAGACTACCTTACCAAGTTTGACCCAAAGTCATACGAAGGTGTCTTTTTAGGTTATTCTCAAAATAGTAAAGCCTACATCATCCTAAACAAACACACTAGGAAAGTCGAAGAATCACTTAATGTGACATTCGATGAAAATCCTCCACCCTCTAAGACATCACCCTTGGTGGATGATGACTTAGATGAAGAATAAGCAACTAAAGTCACCGAAAAGAAAAACCTAGAAAATGACATTGTGGATGAAACTTTAGAGATTGATGAAACAGTCAACATTAAGGAATCTAGGAACCACCCATTAGAAAATGTCATAGGAAACCTTAACCAAAGAACCCTTAGGTCACAAGCCCATAACTAAAGTAACTTCTTCTATTTTATATCAACTATAGAACCTAAGAATGTGAATGAAGCATTAGGAGATGAAAGTTGGATAGTCGCCATGCAAGAAGAATTAAATCAATTTGTTGCTAACGACGTTTGGGAGTTAGTTCCTCAACCTATGAATAGACATCACTAGGAACTAAGTGGGATATTTAGAAATAAGTTAGACGAGAACGTATTTATTTCTCAAAATAAGCTAGGTTAGTTGCTCAAGCTACAAACAACAATAGGGCCATCGAATAATGATGAAACTCATGCCCCGTTGCTAGACTTTAGTCCTTAGTAGATATTATTAGCTTATGCTTATGCCTTAGACTTTAAACTATTCCAAATGGATGTAAAAAGTGCATTCCTGAACGGTTTTATCAATGAGGAGGTATACGTGGCACAACCTCCGAGATTCATTGATTTCAAAAAACCGGATCATGTTTATAAATTAAAGAAAGCTTTATATGGTCTTAAACAAGCACCCAAAGCTTGGTATAATAGATTAAAAGCTTTTCTTATTAAACATGAATATAAAATAGGAATGGTAGATAACACTCTTTTTACTAAGAAGAAAAGTTCAAATCTCATCATTGTTTAAATATATGTCGATGACATTATATTCGGTTCGACTTGTCAAGACATGTGTGATGAATTTGCCAAAATCATGCATGACGAGTTCGAGATGAGCATGATGGGTGAACTTAACTTCTTCCTTGGATTACAAATTAAACAAATGGAAGATGGTATATTCTTTAATCAATCTAAGTATATTAAAGAAATGCTTAAGAAATTTGGTCTAGAAGATTCTAAACCAATGAAAACCCCCATTTCCTCCGATACTAAACTCACGAAAGATGAAGAGTGTGAGTAAGTAGATAGTACCAAGTATCGAGGCATGATAGGTAGTTTATTATACCTAACGGCAAGTAGGCCCGATATCATGTTTAGTGTCTGCCTCTGTGCCCGCTTCTAAGAGGCTCCCAAAACCTCTTATCTTGAAGCGGTTAAGCGTATCTTCTGATACATTAAAGGCACTACGCACTTATGATTATGGTATCCTTAGGGGACCGGCATAAAAATCGTAGTATATGCCGACTCTGATCATGCGGGAGATTATGTGGACCGAAAGAGCACTAGCGGTATTTGTACGTTCGTGGGATGTTGTTTGACATCTTGGTTCTCAAAGAAACAAACCGCTCTTGCTATATCCACTACCGAAGCCGAATACGTAAGCGCCGAAAAGGCATGTCAACAAGCACTATGGATGAAACAAGCTCTCATCGACTACGACGTACGACTCGACGACGTTCCCATCATGTGCGAAAACAAAGGCGCGATTGACCTTAGCAAAAACCCGGTGCAACATTCTTATACCAAACACATCGAAATACGCCACCACTTTCTTCGTGATAATGTCCAAAAAGGGCATATCTCAATCTAAAAAGTGTCGTCCGTCAACAACATCGCCGACATTCTTACAAAACCCCTTAAACGTAAATCGTTTAACAATCTACGTCTTGGATTCAGAATGAGGGAACACACATCCAGAAATCAATCTTATCCGCTTCTCAGTTCTTCGTCTCAATTCTAGTCCGTTTTCCATTCGTGACGTTACAACTTAAAATACTTTATCCAAGTACTATTAAACACGCATATTTATTCGCGAAATGCAAATTAAAATGTCACTCCTCTTCGTAAATTTTTTGTCAAAAACCCTATAGGCGGCTCCCCAATATATTAGGGACCGCCGGTAAATATGGGACCGCCACCAGCAAGTCACAAAATGGGACACTTAAACAAAAATTTTCAAAACAAAAAAACAAACACCCCTTTACCTGCTGCACTCGACGAACACGACCCAAAACCCACCAAAACACAAATTCAACCATTAAAACATCAATTGAAGATCAAATCAACACTAATAATCAATCCTAATATCACAAAGATCATCAATAGTAAGTCATTTCATCTATTTTCTTTCAATTTGAGTCTAATGATGAACACCAAAAATTGAATTGGGGATTTTCATGTTTTCTTTCAATTTTGTACAATTAAGACAACTAGGATACACATGTAATAACCAATATGCTATTCCCGTAGAATATAAGATCTGCAATTCATTAGTGAATTTGCTGAAAAATAGATTACGAACCATAACCACCAATTTTATTTTCAAAATCACTCACTTGGGAAACAAAATAAAATTGTTGTTATGACATTGTTAATTCAACCCAAAAGTTTTCAAACACATTCATATGATGTCATGAACAAATTTCGAGATACATAGCTCATATGTATTTTCTCGACTTGTTTGGATGAAGAAAAATCAAAATTAAGGAGCCGTTTGGGTTAACTCTTAGGATTTTATTATTTAGGTCTCGAGTTAATCGTTACTCACATTTGTTTACATCTAAACACATACTAGAATCAATGTGCATAACCATCTACAATGAAACGTAATAAAAATGTGATTTTTCGCCTTTTGTTTATGATTTAGAAATCATGCATCCGAAAGTCATCTGAAGATCAAAAAAATACAAGACCCCACATACCAATGATATCACATGAATACCGTACACCTATAAAAGAAAAACTAAGAGACCTTGAAAGTCGTTACATTCATGAGGGTCGGGTGGTTTTTGACAACTTTGCGGATCTAAACTATGTTCGATCTTTGTTCCATTTTGTCGAGTCGAGTGTCTCATGAAATAAATGACAATTCTTGTCCTCGCTTAATTCTTGAGTTTTATAGTCAATATCGAGTCATTTTTCTGACGAAGGTCAAATGTTTATCGAGTTTGTTATTCAAAATTAATTATTTTCTTACTCTCTTGAAGAATTTGCTCTAATTCATGATGTACCTTGTGAAGGTGCGTATGTCTTTACCGATAGATAGAGACTTGATGAGTTGGCATATGGTATCCCTTCGGATGGTCCATATCAAACCAACCTTCCTTCCATTGAGGACATCATTTCATCTATTCGAATTGATCGAGATGGTCAAGTCCGTCGCATCCGTCATGAGGAAGAGATTGATGTTCTTGAATATCAAGTTCTAACTCGTGAAATTGAGCCAACCCTAAAGCCTTTAGAAGAAATTATTCAGGAAAATGTCTTTTTTATGGGGGGTAATCGGGGTCATGTTCCCGCGTGTCTTTGTTATATGCTTTATTACGTCGTACACTCTGAAAAATTCAACCTTGCCTATTTCATGGCAAAACGAATGGAGTGTGTTACTAAACAAAAGAGGTTACTTCTACCCTATGGTATGTTATTAACTCGTTTGTTTTCATCGTTAGGGAAAATCCCGAATTGGAAAATAAGTCCTATATCTTGTACGATCGTGTCATGACTCCTCTTGCCTCTCAACTAGAGCGAAAACCCAGAAGAGATCGTGGCACGAGAAGAGGTCGTTAACAATCAACTTTTTAAAGTTAATTATATCAAATATATAGTATAGTATTACCGGAAGTATCGGTCTCTCGCTTCGTTATTCACAAAGTTTGAAACCGAACCCGGGTCGTTTTTTCCCCGACGAGGCGTGAAATTGATGGTTACGTTATTGGTTTGACAATTGGATGCTTGAATAAAGAAGGATTTAATTGGGTTTTCTAAAACTACGGGAAATTAATGCAATTTAAACTAAGGTAAACTTAAAACTACGGGAAAAACATAAATAGGCACGGGAATGTAAACTTAAAACTACGGGAAAGCATAAAAAGGAAATTAAATAACTTAAAAATCTACGAGAAGCATAAATAAGGCATAAAAGGAAAACCTAAGTCTAAGGAAGCATAAAAATGAAGGCAATTAAAGAAACTGGCTAAAAACGTTAACGGGAATTAAAAACGAACGCAACTTAAAAACCTAATTTATTAAATTTAAATCCTAAAATGATTTTCTAACTTTTAATTAATCCTAAGTGACAAAAAAGTAAGAACAAATAAAACTAGACCAAAAACAGAAGTAAATTAAGCTTAAAAACGCGAAAACGAGAACGGGATTTTAATCCCGTTCTTTAAAAAACCAAATTTTGCAAAAACAACCCTACGGATGCAAATCTATTTTTCCTAGGTCCTAAACGATAAAAGAAATATATTTTTTTGATTTTTATTTAATTTACTATGATTTAAAAACAGTTTTAAAAAGAAAAATTCATTAAAAATAGTAAATAAAATGGGAAAATTATGAAAAATTCATGGAAAATAGTTTAAAGTGTGTAGAATGCAGGAAAAATGAAAGATTTGAAAAACTGCTTAAAAATAAGCCACAAATAAGCCTTTAAGGGCTGTTAGCTTAAAAGGGTGAAAAGGGTTAAAACTATTGATTGTGCAAACTAAGTTGTAAAAGTCCCAAGGGCAAAGTTGGTAGTGGAGTTCAGTTCTAAGTGTGTTTGTGTACAAGGGGGAGGTCATGGGTTCGACCCACATGCCTCCCTTTTTTGAGAAACATTTTTTTTCAATTTTCTTTTTTCTAACTTAAAGTTTAAGCTAAAATAATGACTTTTAAAAGAACAACTTTGTACAAATAAAAAAAATAAGCTAGGAAATAAGCATTTGAAAACTGGCAGAATTCTTTTTTACACCAAGTCCTAGGAAGCTAATCTGCTAAGCTTATAATGGGGCAAATAAGCTAAGGGTAAACCAAAATGAGCACTAAGAGCTGACCTCCTATATCTAATAAGCTAATGAAAACAAAAATAAGCAAGTGAAAACCAACAGATAAGCTAGAAAAATCAATTAAGCTAATGGGCTACTCATTGCATACCAACAGATTAAGGGACAAGTTGGGGCTTAAATTTAAGCAACAAAAAGGGCATCTTACATCTAGCAGCTTATATAGGCTTAAAGAATAGCTTATTGGCTACAAGAATCAGCAAATGCAAATGGGATTAAAACTCAAATAAGCCAAGAAAAGGGCTTGTTAAAGAGGCTGTGACAGTAGGTATGCTACTTTTTTAGTTTTTTCTTAAAGAAACAAAGGGCTTATGCTGCCTTCAAATAAGCAAGAAAATAAGTTCAAAAATTGAAAACAAGTTAAAACAGATAAAGAACACCCACAAATGAGCTTATAAAACAAATTTTAGGTTTTAAATGTAATTATAACTAGCTTAAATTTGTGATTAAAAATTGACTCGAAAAGCTTTTTAAAACTGAAAAAAAAATTTAACAGATTTATACAAAAAGATCAAATGACAAGTGCATACTTATGCTAACCTATATCTACTGCATTTGTGAACTTCAACAAGTATAAAAATGATAACAATAATCACTTAACCAAATTTAAACTAAATAAGCTGGATTAGGAATTCAAATTAACACAGACTTAAGCTAATGGTCCATTGAACTTAAAATTTTGATTTTACAGTTATAAAACTTAATACTAATGTCTATGTTTATAGACTAAGTTAAAACTAGATTAAACTGACCCAAAAGCCAAGAGCAATTTTTTACCTTATTTGACTCGTTTTAAGGCTTGACCCAAACACCCCTTTAAAAGGGTGTTGCTCATTTTTAAACTGATTTTAACCTAAAACATATAAGTTTTTTATGAAGACTTATTTAAAATGACTAAATGAAGGATTGAAAAACAGATTTTAACTATTAAAAAGCACTAAGCCAATAAGCTAAAGCTTATTGGTTTTCGACTGAGTTTTTGTGAAAAACGGATGTAAGCTAATGTATTTGGCAACAAATGATGAACAAGCAAGAGTGAGCATAACTAGGCAATAAGACACAGAAATAAGCAGTCTTTAAGCATAAATAAGCAAGAGCACAAATAACAGTTTAAGAGCATTCAAAAGACAATTTTATTTTTATTTTTTTGCAAAAAACTTAAATTTCATTAAAAAGACAAGTTTACAAGATTAAAATTAAAATGACAGAATTAAAATAAAGCATTAAGCTGGAAAAAACATTAAAACTAATCTATAACTACTCCTACATCTACATATAATTGTTTTATGTCTTCTCTTCTATATATAAGCTGCAAGTCGTCAAGCTTTGTGTTTGTTGAGTTTGTTGATGAGGATTCAAACCATCATCCTTGGCCTTCAATATCTTCCTTGTCCCCATCCTTCATCTATATCTCCTTGATTTCGTTTAACCAATAAGACTCTAAGGGATTGCCAAGGTGTACATAAGCCATGAAAGGGTGGGGTTTGTGAGAGTGATGGGTTTGTTTGGGTGTTGGGTTTTTGTCGTGGTGTTGTAGAGGGAGTGAGAGAGACAATAAACAGTGTGGGGCAAGGGTTTGGCGGGAAACGTAGGGTTGTTTTGTTTGTATCTGTTTCAGGGGTGAAGTTTGTGGTATTGCAAACCTGGCCCCTCATGAGGTAATGAAATGCAAGTTAGTCCCATGATCCTCATAGATGTCCTTGAAGTTTTGTGAGTGTTACACCGTTAGTCCTTTTGGACTAACAATGTTAGTCCTTGACAGTGGTAACTTGACCACTAGCAGTGGAAAAACTTTGAGCAGTGGGAACTTCACTTTTTCCACTGTTGGTATTTGAAGAAGAAATGAAGGCCATATTTTGAGAACTTGATCCTCCCTTCTTCTGGACCTCTGATTCATAGACCTTGAGATGATTATACAAATCATCCAGACTCATTGTGTCTAGGTCATTTCTGTTTCTCCAAACAATAGTATGCATAAGCCATTCTGGTGAAAGGCTTGTCAAAAACTTCTGGTTCAGATCTTCTTGTTCAACTGGAACATCTAAGAACTCAAGTTGACTCACAATAGCATGCAATCTATTAAAAGTTTGCTCTAGAGTCTCTGATCCTTCAGCTTTGAAGTTTCCATATTGTTGCTTTAACAGATTCTTCTTTGTCTTTTTGGTGGCTTCATTTCCACCAAAGGTCCTTAGTATTGCTTCCCATAATTCCTTGGCTGTTTCATACTTGCTGAATCTCAACTGATGTTCATCAGGGAGAGCCAACAGCAAAGTAGTTCTTGCCTTGACATCATTTCTTCTCTTTTGCATGTCTTCAGCTATTACAGCCACATTCCTTCCCTTGCTCCTTGATGATGGAGTAGCTTCACCAGATACACTTTTATCTTGTGTAGGAGCTCTATATGAGTCACCAAACTCTATGACTTCCCATAGAGCATAGTGTTCATGTTGTAGGTACTGTTGTATTCTAAACTTCCATTGTTCAAATTTACCAGTGTCAAGGATTGGAAGTTTTGTGGAATTGGGAGTGGATGTAACATAGGGATCCATTTCTGTTTGTGATTGAGAAGTTTGGAATGTTATGCTTCTTAGATCAAAGTCTCTCAACAAGCTCTGATACCACTTGTTGAGTCCCAAAACTCTAGATCTACTGCCTTAGGTTATAAGGTTATTATTACCTTGGTAATCACAAGATAATAATGTGAGAAACTTTGTTGAAGTGTTTCACCAAAGGCTATGCGGAATCTAACCTTTAGTGTTTAAGAAGAATAACAATGGTAATGGAATGGAACAGTGAATAACCAACAAGCCTTAATATTATTGATTGAATAATACGAGTACTCAAAAGTACTAGGGTTTACAAAACCTTAAAGCTATGAGAAAGTCTATGGAGGATCTATGTAAGTGATGTATATCTTTTTCTAAACTAAGAACTCCTTTTATAGACAAAGGGTCCTGTACATGATAAGACCTAACTAGATCTCCTAAATCACAGGGATAATCAGAGTACATTCTATATATAACAATAACGCGTATTTGACTATGTGTAGATCTTATCTTCATGCTGCAGTGGAAAGTCTTCAAGCAGTGGAAACCTTGCAGTGGGAAAATATACTAACAGTGGGAAGTTCTTCTAACAGTGGGAACCATTCAACTAACAGTGGGAATCCCTTAGCATTTTATTCCCAACAATCCTCCCCTAAACTTGATACTTCACCTTCATATCAAGTTTCCAGAATAAAATGATTTCCTGGAGAGGATGCTTCAAACCCCTTATTCCTTCTTGAGCTGTCCTCTAATTAGGTTGATCATCTGAATCACATCTTCATTAAATTCACTTACTTCACACTTGTGATCAAGCATCTTCTTAAGTGTAGTCTTTTGAAAAGGATACTCAACATCATCAAGCATGTAGATAATCATTCCTTCCATTGACAAGCAGTGTACTTTACATGATTTGTACATCTTCCAACTCTTAATAGGAGCTTCAAACTGCCATAGTAGATCAGTGGCAACAGGTTCAAACATGACCTTTAAAGGCCAAAACAGACATTTTTCCAGGTCACTCTTTGGGAGTTCTGTCTTGAACCTATCTTTGACTAGTTTCCATAGTGTCACCAAGTCATCTCTGTCAAAATCCTTAAGCATAGACTCAAAGTAAGGATATACCTTTGGTGCTTGTCCAACTCTGAATATCTGGTATACCTCCCTTAGCTTGTCCTTGTAAATTTTCCAATCACATATGGGTACCTTGACAACTGAAGGAGTAATATTCACTGAAGTCTCTTCCCTAACTAGCACTGCCCATTGTTGAAGATTGATAATCTCATCCTGATTATCACTTTCTTGTTGTTCTTGAGCTGAAACATCACTTGTCTTCAACCTTTTTGCCTTGACTTTCTCCAATAGGATTCCTGACCTCTTGAGACTTTCACTTTCTTTCTTGGAATCCATAGGCACAAAATCTTGTATGCTTTCCCAAACTGGAATAAACTTTTCTTCTAACTGATCAAAAGTCATTCCCCTGAAGTCTTTTGTCTTCCATCCAGCATGGCTTCTTAAGACAGATGTGTAAAATTTTCTTCTTTCAGATTTTGATGCCAACCTTTGTTGCTGAGCTTGGTATTTCTTGATTCTAGCAAAATCTTTCTGATAGTTAATGAGTTCTGTGATTAACTCAGTCTTCTCTTCAATGGTCAGATCATTTTCAACTTCTTTATATTCTACCATATGTTTGTTAATCATCACATTAGTCCTGTCAAGCTCATCAATCAGTTGTCTAAGATTCTCTTCAGCATGAATTCTGGCAATCTATGCATCTCTTTCAATCTGTTCTCTTATGCTTTGATCTTCATGAACAAATTCCTCTTGTAATTCTCTAACCAATTGTAAACTCATTTGTTCTTGAACTTTAGCTTTAGCAGGCTTTTCTGGTTCTGTCATAATCTCCTTCCCTTTCCTCTTATCTTCCTTCCCAGCAGATGGTATACTAATAGGAATAGGAGATGTAGATCTGATGACTACCTCTCTTGAAGCTCTTGGTCTTCTTGTATAAGGTGTTGTATCTCTGGCAGTAGTAAGAACTTCAGCAGTGGAAACATTTGAACTAACAGGGGGAACTTGTGGACTAGCAGTGGTAAAAACTTCCTTCAAACCTCCACTAGCTAGGATATTTGCAGCTCCCATAGAACTCAAAACATTTGCTAGATCTCCTGTACTCTCACTTCCTTTGTCAGTACTCCTGCTACTATCTTTTTCAGCATCACCTTTAAACACATTAACCTCCCCTTGATCTATTCCTCCCCTGTTTGGAGCATCCTCTTGAACACCTTCTCTTGGCTTTTGAGCATCCTCCAAAGTCTGGATCCCCTTGACTCTGGATTTTTTCAGCCATTTGAGTTTGTTGGCTTTGCAGAGTGGTACAAAATTCCATCAATTCCTTAAGCTTTTGTTTCAGACTACCCTCATCACCACCAAGAGAAGTAACCCTTGGAAATGATTCATGGGGCATGGCAGAGGTCTTAGGTATGTTTTCCCTGTCCTGCCCTGCATCTAAGCTAGTGGCAGTAGGGAAAGCCTCTCCATATCTGTCACCTCTTGTGGGAGGTGCAGTCTCATCTGCAACAGGTGAAAGGGCTTTAGACTGAGAAATCCGTATAGCCCTTTTGGTCATTCTCCTAGGTGTGGGAGTGTGAGATGGAATATTTGTTGTGTGAGGTAGAGATGCTTGTGGAGTAGTTTGAGCTTCTGGAGGAGTGGATTGTATTTCATGAGGTGAGGATGTGACTCTTGAAGTTGTAAAAACCTTTTGAGTTTGAAAGGGAACAGTGTAAATTGCAGAATGTTTGATAGTACCAAATTGACTCATTTTCAAAAGTTTTTCAATAAACCTAGGGTACATTAGAAATTTACCCTTACTTTTGACATTCCTCATCATACCATCAAAAATCATCTTAGAAAAGTTGTAAGTTCTGTTTGTGGCAAGACATACAAGAGCAGTAGCAATATTACTACTAAACTCATTAAAACTAGTACTTTTTGGACTCAAACACTGCATAATGGTATGAATCAGAAACTTCCACTGACATGAAAATTGACCTTTTTGAAAAGAAAATCTTTGATTTGGCAAAATATTGTAACCCATCAGTGAAAGGTTTTCAAAAAGTTCATTGTCAGGCAAAGTACTAATCCCTTCCTCATCATTCAGTTTGAGATGCCTCCTAATTGATGATTCAGAGATAGTCCTTTGCTTGCCATTGATTTTAGCAAGAATATTAGTTTCTCCATCCGCTGTTTCGATCCTAGCAGTGGACCAAAACTGTCGGATGTGTGAAACATAAACAGTGGGACTAACCGTCAAAGCATACCTGATGTGAGAAGCTTGAAGGAAGTCCACTATCTGATGGAAATCAGTGTTATGCTTTGTGTTCTCCAAAATTGCCACCATGTTGTGGTAATCATAAAAAGCAAGTTTAGTCATGATGAGGGTTTTGGGTTAAGGATTATTAGAGGTGTTGGTACTGTGGGCGACTTGAATTGAGATTATATAGGCACTTAAAAGGATTATGATAGAGTTGAAACAAGAGAATCAAGATTTTAGGATGAGAAAATCTTTTAGAAGAATATATATGACTATTTGTTTTGTGTTCTTATCTTAACACCAATTAAATGTGTATCCCATGTCTATCCTAACCCTTATATCACCCAATAAATCTGTGTTATGTCACCCATGTTGCCTTTAAGAATTGTTTAGACCCTAACTGGTGCAGATTTGTGTACACTCCAAGCTTATGATAGAATACATACTATGACTGTGTAGATGAGTGATCACCCTAAAATTAAACGCTTAGACTAGTTAAGAGTTGAGTGATTTTTGATCCAATCACCATTTAGGACTTTTGAACATGTAAAAAGAGTTTTTACTTGTGATCATTGTTTTGTACACTTGTACATATGTTATGATGTTAATGATATCATGTTAAAATGGATATAAAAGTATTTTACCATGTTGATTTAGTGTAAAAAGGTATATGTACAAATTAGGGTTTCTAAAAGTTACTTAATAAGTTTCAAGTAAAAGTGTGGCAAAAGACTTGTTAATCTTTTTCATGGACTTTTATTCAAGTTATATGGAAGCTAAAATGATGTTATAATGGAAGTATAACTCTTATACACTTTTGATTAATGTAAAAAAGGTTCATGTATAAACTAGTACATAAAGTTTACTTATGAAAGTTACTAGATAAATAAGTGTGTACACAATTGGGTCTTGTGATTTCTTGGACATTTTTGGACAAATTTTAGACCAATGGACATTATATTATGTATGACATATGATATAAAGATTTGTAAAGAAGTTGTGGTAATTTACTTTGTTGAAAAGTATATAAAACAAATTATATAAATAAGTATACACATGGATTTTAAAAAGGGTTGTTTGGTTTTGAATCCAAGACAGTGGGTTTTACATTTAGAAAGATAATACACCTCACGACGATTCCAAAAAGATAAGAAACTCAAAAAACGGATTAATAACGAAAAAGATACGCTAATTACGAGTTATACGTTAATTAAACGGGTTTATAAAATAACTTTTATAAAAATTATACAAAACAGAAAGTTTGATGTTTTTAATAGATTATACATATTCCTAGGATTCTAAAATGATAAGAATCGTAATTTTCGATTATAAACAAAGAAGTTATGAATTACGCGAGTTTATATACTTAAAATGTATAAAAATACTATTATAAAACCATTTTTATAAAAGTTACTGTTCATGACAGAAAAATTTATTTTTGTAAAACTCATAAAAAATAGAACATTCCATTACGAGAACGTTCTCGAAAGAATCGCTAAAAACGGAGCTATAACGAATAAAATACGACGTTTACGGGTTTTACGATAACTAAAACTATAAAAATAACTTTATAACTGGTGTGAACAGTAAAAAGTACTGTTCATCAGGGGACTAAAAATATGAAAATGTCAAATTATGATAACTCGTCCTAATACGAAAGCGTGGGCATAAGAAACGTCAAAATCGGGCTTAAAACGCGAAAGTTACGCCAGTTTTACTACAACGGAAATTATAAACGTTTTAACTTATTAAACACAATTTTACCAAAACAATTAGATGGTGATTAGCTATATAGAATGATATATGGTAGTAGTTACACAATGTGATTAGTACTTATACGACCTTAAATTAAATAGGTTGCATCTGACGATTTGCGTGACGCATTATTTGTGATACACTTGATATTCGCTCACTCAAGGTGAGTTCATAGCCCCACGTTTTACATGCTTTTGTTTTATAAGTTTTCGGGGTGAGAAACATGCAATGTTTTACAAATGGACACAAGTGGATACTTTTACATTATGATTACGTGTTGCCTAAGTAGCGATAACCCTATCTGAGCCCATTATCATGAACTGTCAATTACTGGATTGTGAGCGCGAATGTTATGAATAGATCTATTGGGATTGACATCCCCGTTCGGGTGATTAGCTATCACTGGGCAAACGAACGTATACCATGTCGAACATAGGATGTTGCGGGTTAGAACATCATCACGGGCAATGTAGGCCATTTATATGGTATTCATTTATGTCGAGCTTCAGTGTCATGAGCTTAGGGCAACGTAATTACATTTATATGATGTCTGCATCTGTTGCATTATCATACACTTGGGAAATCTTGTGGTCCTACAATATACGATTTATCAAACCTATGAATTCACCAACATTATTGTTGACGTTTTAAAGCAATGTTTTTCAGGGGATCAGTAAGCACGAGGTGCAAGGGATACATTGGTGGTTTTGATTTGGATATCATGCATTAAAGATTTTATCGCATTACATTTTGTATATCTGTTATGGGCTAAAAATCTTTGTAATTTGAACAAGTGAAGCTTCGGGCTTATGTAACAAATACTTTGTTAAATCCAATGTATCGGTTTTAAACGACTTTTTGGTCATTCTATATTTATCTTGTGTTATTGATCTATGATGTAACACGCCCCGGACCCTTATTCTGCTGCGACCCAATTTTGGGGTGTTACAAAAAACATGAAATTAGGGTTTCATGAGCTTGGATTGGATCAAAAAGGTAAAACACATATGTTTTTGAGTTCAAAGCTTTTAACAATAGTTTAAGCATGATCATATGAACATTATAAGGGTAAGAAAACAGAATGTGAGCTTATGGAACCTGGTTTTGAGCTTATAGCTTGGAAACGGGTCGAAATGGGGACTTTTGTACTCGTGCGCCTAGAATAACAACTCCAGGGATTCAAGACTTTGTTTCTTCACATGTTTTCTACTCTTGGGACATCTTAGGATCTCTCTTGGTGTTCTTGATCAGACCTTGGACTCCCTTGATGGATAGAAAGAAAGATTGAAGGTGTCAGTTGAATGAATGGGGTTTACCCCCTTTATATAGGGTTCGAACTCCTTAGGGCCCAAGGAAACTTGATGGTTATTTTTAGGACACATATGGTATGACTAGGAGAGGCTAGTGGTGATATGGAAAATCTAGGAGATGATTAGGAGAGGCTATGGAAGTAGAATTGCAATGTGGAAGGGTTTTAAGGGTGTTTGTGTGGTTCGGCTAGAAAGAAATGACAAAGAGAGGATGTGGCTTGTTTTGTGGCTAAGAAATGGATTTAAGGTGCTTTTAAGCTGCTTATAGTCGTAGTAGCTTAGTCATAGAGGAGCTTGGTTGCTTGGTTTAGTTTAAAATGGGTAAAAATGAAGCTAAAGGTATATCGAGTAGGATTAGGGTTTGATTAGGGTTTTTATGGTTTAAATTCGAGCTAGGGTTAGGGTTTAGGATAGATTAAGGTTTATAATTAGTGTTAGGATTATGTTTTAGTGTTTAAGATTAGGGTTTAAGGTTTAGTTTTAAGTTGTAGGGCTTAGTTTTAGGATTAAAGTGAAATTAGAGTTTAGGGTTTTGTTTTAGGGTTTAGGGTTTTTAAAATGTGTATGAGAGCTTAGGATTAGAGTAATTAGGGTATACATCTTGTACATTGAGTGTAGTAGCTTGTACAAAAGTGGTGGTAAAGAAACTAGATTGAAAACAGAGGTAAAACGGCTATTTTGAAGGTCATGCTTAATGAACTTGTATATTATGCTTAAAATGAGTTATACATTGTTTTTAGAGGGAAAAGTTATTCAAATGTTATGTATTGGTACTTGTACATATGCTTTGGATACTTGTTCATTCATTTTATATGTATACAATACATATAATTAGGGTTTTGATATAAACGTTAACGTTTAAAGCTTGTTTTGATATAACGTTGTTAAATGAATTACGTTTTTGGTAAAAATAATATTAGGGCAATTAGGTTATAGACTTGACATATTAGGATGTTTACATGATATATATATAGATATAGAAGGCATAGGTAGGTTGTGTGAACTTGTTTAGTTTGCTATGTAAACAATGTTACATAATAGAATGTAATAAAGCGAAAAATTTCCCCGTATAAATGTGATCATAATAAAATAGGTTAATTTTGCATTGATGAAAATTTTGGGTTGTTATAGTCCCCCATCCTTACAGAAATCTCATCCCGAGATTTAGTTGAATGCCGGAGTGATGTCAAGGAATGATTATGAATTGTAAGAGAGTTGTTAATCATGTTGGATACAGATTTAGAAATGAACAGATGATGAAGGTAATAATGATAATGATGAAGAAAAGGAATTATTTATACAAACGGATTGAAAGAAACTTGTTTGTACGAATTCCATACTTAAGCCTACTCATTTATAATTTGTCATTTACAAACAGAGGCGTCCCAATCCTTGTAACTGAGAATTTTTAAATTCATAGTTCGGTGGTTTATAATTTCCTTATTCAAATGAAGAAGCGTCCTAATTCATTTCACTAAGACAATTATAAATCATCTAAGCATAAAACATGATATCAAAATGGTGATGTGTAGAAGATGATATGATTTTTCAGAATATACTAAAAAGCAATTAGAAGAATAATAAGACATTAGTTGCACTGATGCCCATATTATCAGTTGAGGATCTTTGTTATTACATTCCTATGATAATAAGTGTTTCAAAGGTAAGGAGGCCGAGTATTCAGAATTGAATATAATAGAACTAATAGATAATTGACAAATGAAGTCAAGTTTGATATCATCAGTATACAAGGTGTAACCAAAATCACAACTTTATTATTTCATGGAATAACTTTAAACTTACATATCTTAATATCAACACTTTAGAGTATGACACTTATGCTGCATGCTTTCGTGGTGGGGATTCTAGATAAAAGTAATTGTATTGACAAGGAGAATAGCTTAGTATGTAAACTTATGATGGTGTGTTTCAGAAGCTCCTTCATATAACTGGTGGCAATTTAGATATCCTTGGGAGTTGTTTCTAGGGTAGATATCATAAAGTGAACAGAAGCAAGCTTGTCTCTAAGTGTGCTTTCCTGTGGCCCTGTTGTTTTCTTTTGAGCATTGATTTGCATAATGTCCTTTTTCTCCACATGCATTACAAGTTACAGATACTGGTTGTAGGTTGTTTCTAGTAGCCAGTATTTTGGTTTTGCAGTTCTTGGTCAGATGACCGATCTTGTTGCAAGTTCGACACTTGATAATGCAAGGTACTATGTGACGTAGGGTGCATCTTGTACACAAGGGACGGTTTCCAGTATACCCATTGTTGGTAGTATAAGCTCTAAAGGTTTCTTGTCTTTTATTCTGCTGTTGGTGGTGATCATTGTTACGGTTGTTATTGTTGCGGTTATCTTGGTAGTTATTGTGGTTGTGATTGTTGGAGTGGTTATTGTTTTTGTGATTATTGGGATAGTTGTTGTTGTCATGATTATTGGGGTAGTTGTTGTTGTAGGTGGTATTTCTTCCATTATCAAACTTTCGTTTGTGACCATTGGTTTCTTACACATAATTCTGTTTTGTTACTTGATCCATTAACATTTGGGCTTGTAATGGTTCCTCTAAAGTTTGAGGCTTTGAAGCTGGTAAAATTTCCTTCATTCTCCTGGGTAATCCCCCGTTGAAGAATTCCATGAGGTTTCTCATAATTTGGACACCATGTTTGGGCATAAGACTGCTAATTCTTGTAATCTTCTAACGTAAATCTTGAGATCATCTCCTTTCACAATCAAGTTGTAAAATTCATCTTCCATTTTCTTGACTTCAGTTCGGGGACAATATTTGTTTGTTAAGAGTCATTTTAACTCAGTCCAGGTGATTTGATTGGCTTGATCTACTCCCATAGGTTGGGCGTATGCATTCCACCAGGACAAAGCATCATCAGTAAGAGTACCGGTAACAAATGTTACTTTGTTTTCTTCAGCACACTTGCTTCGAGAAAATACTAATTCGGTTCGTTCAAACCAACGAATGAGGCTGACTGCTCCTTCCGTACCATTGAAGTAGAAAGGTCTGACGCTTTTGAATTCTTTTATAGTTTCCCGTTTTTTGTTACAGAGTTCCAATAGGACAGTTGTTTCATAGTTTCGAGGATTACTTGTACCTTTCCATTGTTGCAGCTTGTGCTTCCAGAGCTCAGGGGACACTATCAGCAACTAGTTTTCTAATGGCATCTTGAGTCATAGCTGGTGCTTGCAAATGTTGATGTTCTCTTGGGAGGCATCCCATAACATATACAAGACAACACATAATTTAGAATCCGTAAAATGATATAGTCATATCACAAGTAAAGGTATTATAAAAATACTTGTGATCATTCTCGGATATTGTAGGCTACAACGAAATTTTTTAGAATTTAAGACTTCGAGAGATAGATACGGAGATAATAGAATGAGTGATCCAATAGGAGGCTTAGAGTTTCTAGGTATAAAGGTTTGAGAAAATCGGATGGTAAAAGAATCATAGTAATCCCGGATAAAGATATGAGTCATTATACCACAGGATATAGGATAGACAGTCTTGACATACACAATTGGTATTATGAAAATCAACGAGGTATTAACGATATCATCATTTGTATAAATAACTTTGTATAATATAATAAAATTGACAAGTGTCATTATTTTTTACCTATACATCTAGTCGTTGGATTCTAGAAAGCTGTAATGACAATCAATTCTATCTGGTGGTTTTTCTCCCTTGTTGTTTTGGGTTCTTGATATTCTTGTTCAGATGACCCTGATGACAAAACCTGAATATCCTTCTTGATTATTTCAGGGAATTGAAATGTTCTAAAAGATTTGTAACCCCCCCCCCCCCCCCCCCCCCCCCCCTTATTCATTCGGTTCCTCATGGATGGTTCACTTCCTCAGTGGGTCGTTGGTTATGATCCATAATGATATCTTCACAGAATTAGATAACTCGTTAAAGGAATAGCTGGTGGTGGTGTAGTTGACCTATTGGGTGATGAAAATCCTACTGATGAAGATGGAGATATTGAAATAGGTGATTCAACAGAAGTCTCAGTATCTTTTGGTGATGAAATCTTCTCTAAATGATTAGGAAAGATGTTTCTCGGTAAGGCTAGGAAATAGTTCAAAATGTTCGTGGAGGAAAAAGAATCCTCAATATCGGAATCAGATGGGACGATAGTAGAGTGAGGGGAAGTTAAGACTATGATGCACAACCCAATAGTAAATAACTTAAGTTACTTATTATAATGTTTTAAATAGTTTTGTATTTTTACATTACTATTTAGTAAAGTAGTGGGTCTTCTCTGTTCCTAGAGGAAATGGCAGTGGCACGGAGGACATTGATGGCAAAAAAAAGTAGTTATAGTTAAGGTTTTAACCTTGTTCTCTATAACCATGGCTCTTATACCAATCTGTAACACCTCTATTTTCACAAATATAGTAGCAGAACCCCCCCCCCCCCAAATCTGAGGTATTACTTCATAGTACAACAGTCATAATCATAGAAAATGATTCAAAAGAGACGTTTTTGAAAATTTAGTTATCATTCATTTATTCATCAGAGTTTTACAAAAGGAGGTCCAAAAATCTAAAGGAAAACATAAAGTTGAATGATAACAGTTTAGCCATCTTCGGTCCATGCCACTCCGTGCCATAAATTGCTTTAGTTACCTGAGATAAACATGCTAAAAAGAGTCAACACAAAGGTTGAGTGAAATTCATAGGTTTATGATAAATAGTGTGAATACAAGTCATAGTGTAATATTTGTACGAGCACAATTATTATAGAAAACAATATTAATAGTGTTCATTATTGTATCTAAGCTCATGGCACACAAACTCTGCCTTGTGTTATATAATACCAAATTGTGTGATTATATATATATATATATATATATATATATATATATATATATATATATATATATATATAAAGATAATGGCCCTCGGTGTAGGTAATTTCCATATACCTATGATATTCAAATATAGTGTGTTTGGTTACCTATCCGGCTAACACAAACGGGATTCGTCAATCCTGATAGATTTATCCACAATATTCGCATTCACTCGCAAGTGATTTTAGGTCACATGTAATGAGAGTCTTTTGCATAAAGAGACTTAGATCACAAGCAATATTCTAGATATCATATATTAGAAACAACTTGTATTCATAGTTTAATAGATGTATCCCATCACGAGTTTGAAAACATTCATGAGTTTTAACAAGTGAGGTATGGAACTTACTAAGTCTTTGAAAAAAGTATCACCATTGTTATAAGATAAACGAGTATGGTAAAAGAGTTTGTAAATAAGCATGTTCCCTCGCGGGTTTATAAAACATGTAAATGAGTAAAGGCGAGGTTATGATCTTCACCTTGATAAGGTAGTTTGATTGATGACAAAAGTTAATCAAATAAAAGTGCGTCCGTATGGTAGTACGATTGTTATCTACTCGGCAGAAAGTATATCAAATGAAAGGAATAAGCTACGTCAGGCAACCTGGGTAATATGTCAGT
Source organism: Tanacetum coccineum (assembly GCA_026074375.1). Lineage (NCBI taxonomy): Eukaryota > Viridiplantae > Streptophyta > Magnoliopsida > Asterales > Asteraceae > Tanacetum > Tanacetum coccineum. Next base: position 58,187 of record BQNB010023386.1, read on the forward strand.
CTTAGTTTGATTTGTTATGTTTCAAAACTTTATGATAAAGTAATAATGTATATCTTTTGATTGAATTATTATGGTGATCATGTTATCAACCTGTTCGGGCCTTCATATTCAGAGGTCATTCAGTAAACGTTTGGGAGCTAGGCACTTTAAATCGTAAACCCAACAACTCAGTCAGAACGTAATCATGTAACCCCTTAATTTGAAGCTCCATAGTATGTGATACGAATATAGATTCGGGGACAAGGATTTTATAATGCATATCGATGATGATTTTAAAAATAGTTAAAACATAATCGCGTTTTAGCGTTTTTGCTCATAAAGGGAAATGATAAGAACGCCACGCGTTATTTTAATTTATGTCTTATAGTTTTGAAACACATTTCTACTCTTTATCAAAATGTTACCATTTTAGACACGTAGAATGAAAACTGGCATAAAATATACCTTGGAGTTTTCACTTTTTAAAAGGTTTTGGTCCTTCTAGTTTTAATATGATGTACAACTAAACCTTGTATTTTGAAGTGACTATAACTAGACCCCTATAGTTATAACTTTGATAAAATGACCTTTTCAGTCCCTTTAGTTATAAGTTTCAGAAAGTTACGATATATACCCTTTTGAATGAAAAATATATCGTTTTTTGTCCAAAATCCATAATAATGATATTTTTCAACATGAAAAGTAATTTACAGGTTATAGTATATTAATATAAGCTAAAATATGAAGGTTTAACGTAACAAAAGTTCAAAATAATGATTCGTTAAGCTAGAAATCAAAACGGATTGAATTAGGGTTTTAAAATGAAAACGTGTGGGTTTTAAGTTTAAGTTCTTTCAAGACTTAATAAAGTACTTATTATAATGTTAGATAAGCTTATTAGGATAGATTATAACAATATTTTACAAGTTTAGCTTATAGATTAAGCAAAAACATGAAATTAGGGTTTCATGAGCTTGGTTTGGATCAAAAATGTAAAACACATATGTTTTTAGTTCAAAGCTTTTAACAATAGTTTAAGCATGTTCATATGAACATTATAAGGGTATGAAAATAGAATGTGAGCTTATGGAACCTGGTTTTGAGCTTATAGATTGGAAACGGGTCGAAATGGGGACTTTTGTACTAGTAGCTAGAATAGAACTCCGGGGCTTCAAGATTGGTTTCTTCACTTGTTTTCTATCTTGGACTTCTTAGGTTCTCTCTTTGGAGTCTTGATCAGACCATGGGACTTTTTTTTTTTTCCCTTGATGGTTTGAACATAGATGAAGGTGTGAGGTTGAATGAAGGCGTTACCCCGCTTTATATAGGGTTCAAACTCCTTAGGGCCTAAGGAAACTTAATGAATAGGTTTAGGACACATATGATATGACTAGGAGAGGCTATTGGTGATATAGAGAAGCTAGGAGATGATAAGGAGAGGCAATGGAAGTAGGATTGCAATGTGGAAGGGTTTTAGGGGTGTTTGTGTGGTTTCGGCTGAAGAAACAACAGGAGAGGATGTGAGCTTGTTTTGTGGCCAAGACAATGGATTTAAAGTGATTGTAAGCTGCTTATAGTCATTAGTAGTTACTCATTGAGGAACTTGGGTTGCTTGGATTTAGTTAAAATGGGTAAAAATGAAGCTTAAAGGTTATTCGTGTAGGATTGTGGTTGATTAGGGTTTTTATGGTTTAATTTCAAGCTAGGGTTAGGGTTTAGGATAGATTAAGGTTTATAATTAGTGTTAGGATTATGTTTTAGTGTTTAGGATTAGGGTTTAAGGATTAGTTTAAGTTTTAGGATTAAAGTGAAATTAGGGTTTAGGGTTTTGTTTTAGGTTTTAGGGTTTTTTAATTGTGTATGAGAGCTTAAGATTAGAGTAATTAGGGTATACATGTTGTACATTGAGTGTAGTATCTTGTACAAAAGTGGTGGTAAAGAAACTAGAATGAAAACGGAGGTAAAACGGCTATTTTAAAGGTCATGCTTAATGAACTTGTACATTATGCTTAAAATGAGTTGTACATTGTTTTTACAGGGAAAAGTTATTCAAATGTTATGTATTGGTACTTGTACATATGCTTTGGATACTTGTTCATTCATTTTATATGTATACATTACATATAATTAGGGTTTTGATATAAACGTTAACGTTTAATGCTTGTTTTGAAGTAACGTTTTGAAAAGTACGTTAAATGGATAATGTACTTGGTAAAATGATATTAGGTTATAGACTTGACATATTAGGATGTTTACATAATATAAATATAGATATAGAAGGCATAGGTAGGTTGTGTGAACTTGTTTAGTTTGCTATGTAAACAATGTTATATAATAGAATGTAATAAAGCGAAAAATTTCCCCGTACAAATGTGATCACAATAAAATAGGTTAATTTTGCATTGATGAAAATTTTGGGTTGTTATATACTAGCATTGAAGTAGATGGTGATGTTCATTTATGCAAAGTATGAAATAAAATATTAAATAAATGAATTATATAAAAAAAATAGGAAATTAGATATATATGGTACATTCCATACATGACATGCATGTTAAGATTACTCCATTTTGAATTAATTTACAAAACAAGCTCTGAGTATTAATAGTTGACATAAATGGCCCCTTAAGGTTTACTAGTATGACGCTAGTAGTCCTCAAAGTATGACTAAACAAATAAATATATTATATTTAATATAACAAGTATTTAAGTAGTTGGTTCATAGTTTGTATTAAAGTAACAAAGTGGTGTAATTAATAAAGATTATGGGAGTATTCTGGCTATGACAATAAGTTAATAAGACATTATGGGATATACAATTTATAAGGCTATTAGAAAATAACCAACGTTCTTATTCTTAGGAGCTGAAGTATTCATAAAGGTTAAAGAGTATATTTATTGATTATGATTACATTCACTTATTTACTAGACGGTCAAGCATTTGTGGCACTTGATAGGATTCAAGAAATACTTAAGGACCTCACGGTGAGTTTATAGCCCCTCTTTCACTTATTTTCTAATTACTTTACAAATCTCGAGGAGAATACATGCTCGTTACAAATTGTTTACACATTCATTTACAATCTCTTTTACATACTTGATTGCATACTTGATTTCGTAACATGGTTACATACACATTTACAAAATTGTTTACATACTCATTACAAACTCAGTTACTTAATTGATATCACACCCTTTATACTTATGGATTTAAGTATTTAAAGTTGTTAATGAATACAATGGTTATTTCTTCATTGGACACAAGTGTTTTCAGTTACCATCTCCTATTTACATGTTGCCTAAGTAGCGATTAGACCAGTCTCTTGCCTGAAACTATCATGAACCGTTAATTATGTTATAACCAATTGGATTGGTCTTTGTAAGCGTGAATGTAATAAATAGATCTATTAGGACTAATTATCCCTATTCGGGTAAGTAGCACTCACTACCTACAGGGCTCCTGATAAACGGATATATAAAAATAGGGCGGAATACACTTGGCACATTATATGATACATAAATTAGCTTCGGTCTCATAAGCTTAGCGTAATAGTAGATACTTTTTATGTGATGTTGTATCTGTTAAAGTAGTCATATACATTTTGGAAATCTTGTGGTCCACACTACCTTGTTGTACATTACCGATTACTAAACACTTTTCATTATACTATGATGAAGCAGTAGACAATATACTCTTTCGGTGCTACATTTACACTT
>BQNB010023387.1:0-43949 GCA_026074375.1 Tanacetum coccineum
GTTTGGATCTTGCTGAGCTTCAGCGGTACCTATGTCGAAGGCACTATCACGTGCCTGATTCACATTGTTCCCTTGGTCATGATTTCCTTTGATAGTTAGCACAGGGTTTGGGCGGTTCAGACTCGTATCCGTTCTAGGTTTGTAAGATACAGATGTACAATAATTGGTGTCCAAGATTCGTTCATGTGTTGCGCGTGTTTCGTCTTGGAGACATGGTTTTAAATTTTTCCACAATATTTGTTGAGTAAGTAATTTGACCAAAGTATAGTTCGAGTACCGTGCATTTATATGATGCAGCTTAAAATGAAATAACATTCGTTCAAAACACAGTTGTGACGAAAGTTTATATAGAGAAAAGAGATGAACATTCTCACATACGTAGTTTTAATTCTCCCTTAATGATTGTTATCCAAAAAGATACGTCTTCAAAAGTTTGTATTTCGTAGTAACCTCCAACAAAGTTGGGTTTTCAACATAAATTGTGATAAAAAGGTTTTGACTTAAAAAAATATATTTCAAGTAACGCATAATAAAGAAATTTTATTTATTTATTTATTTAAAAATTTTATTTTTGTTATTTTATTAAAGTCAAAATAAGGATTTCTAAAATTTAAAGTCATAATAAAGTTTTTCCAAGAATTTGAAGTCAAAGCAACCAACACAATGATACCGATACAAAAGAATTTATTTATTTATTTGATAATAAAAACATTTTTTTCCGAACGCAGGCTGAATAAATATATTCAACAAAACTTGATGTTCACATGTACCTTATAATACATAAGTTTTGACGCTAAAACGATGTAACCTTGAAAAATGCTAGTGGATCACGTTTTAAAAAGAAGTGTTCAAAAAGTATCCCACTTATACATGTTTTGTTACCAAAGGACTCCGACTCGTCCACATAAGTACCATCTCCGAAACACAATGCCAGGACGAAAATTGTTATCATGGTTACACAATTAACCAATATCAAATATAAGATGCTCGTTCTCGTATCAATCCTTTTATCTCAAAAGGAAGGGGGTCTTCCATGCGATGGTCATTCAACCAAACAACTATAGTGATAATACTTATAAGCGAGTTGCTCCTAAGGCAACTAATGACGTAATCTGTCTCATCGAACATCTTCAAGAATGAAACATTTAAGTAAAAGGTTTCCATGATAGAAACAATGTCAACCCACATAGTGGATGAGAAATAGCCGTTTGCAATATGCACGGTAGGGTAAGGACAAAACACCATACGTTTCTGCTTTCAGCCCTAGTCTCTCTATAGTCGCGTTGCATCCACGTTGTTTGAGTATCCACATCCAAACATCCAAGCCTCACCCATCCTCGAGTGAATTCTTCAAAGGTCTCTACATGTCGTGTATGCGTAGTTCACCTGCTGCTCGCCTTGAGTTCTTACTCGAAATCTATCCACGAGTCCTTCTTAAGTCCTTATGCAGGGTAAAGGTACGAAAAGTAATTGGGTGTACGTCATGACTCACTCCCAAAATCATTAGCGTGCGAAGACGATCTATGGGACATATTGTGACTGTAACGGTGTCCTTAATAACAAGGTGCTAAGGGACAGTGTGACACTATAACGCAGAGACGGACCAAAATATAAGTCGAGTAGCTCTATAGCAAAAAAAACGAACGTCTCTACATGTCGTGCATACGTAGTTCACCTGCTGCTCGCCTCGGACTCTGACTCGGAATCTATCAACGAGTCCTCCTCCAGGCCTTATGTAGGGTAAGGGTACGAAAAGTATTTAGGTGTCCAGTCGCGACCTCAATCGCATAATTATTAGCGGCCGCGAAAGGACGAATATATGGGACAAATTCGGTGACTATAACGGTGTGTCTTAGATAACAAGGTGTTAGGACAGTGTGGACACTATAACGACATGTAACCGATATGAAAGCAAACTCGAACATAATGCGACCAATCAAATAAGCATTGAAGTACTAAAATCCAAATGGTGGACATCTTAAAATAACGTGGTATGATGCACAATAATTCCTAGTAAGCTTTTCAGTGGACTCAAAGTAGGAAAGTCGGATTTTAAATTGTTGTAGAATAATGATATACCCAGTTGTTGCATGTACTCCTGTTGAATTAGACATAGTTTGATCAGTTATGTCTTATTTAGGTCTATGATGCAACCCACTCGGGATAGTCGATCGTTTCATGTTCGGTGTTTTTTAGTAATAAGGAAATTCATTTTGGATATATAGTTTGGATTTTTATTTTTGCAAAAATACTGGCATTCTCTTATAAACCGTAGGCTTGATTACTAATCTGTCACACCCACCAGGCGGGGGGGAAACGCGAGGTGTAACTTATTAATAAACAATCCATACAAGACGATAGATAAAACACCATACATGAATTTAAACAAAAGAAAGTTATCCGAATTACAACATCACAAAGTACAAGTTTAAAAGTACACGAAACATCATAAATTATTTATATCCGAACATGAATATTACAAAAGACATGATTCTTGCATTTAGGTAGACTTTTTGATAACAACTAAAATGCAAGGCATATGGTTTCACCTTAGAACGTCAATGAAAAGCATGATGAACGGCCAATATGAATAAGTTTGTGAGCTCACAAGATTTTATACACAAAATGTAGTTTTAAATAAAGAGTAGATGTCCGATAAAAGTTTGCCAACCCAATGGCAAGTTATCAAAAACAGTTGTCCAAACCAAAATCAATTACAAGTAAGTTGAGAGTCCAAAACAAATCAATGTATATGTATGCTATAGAGATTATGCGAGGCACTACTTAAACGTATTCAGCCTAACCGTTCCAACGTCCAATCAAGTCCTAGTTGTATAGTGTGGCACAAACACTTAGTACTATGCACCCTTGTGCGGGGAGTGAGGAGGGGCTAATCTCCTAATAGCGCTATCCATAAGTACTAACGTCTCAATCCCGATGAGGGGGATAATGAGTTAAAAGTAGTGGCGGGTTCCAAGCATACAACAACATACATGCCAAGTACAAGTTCAATACGTTTCCAAAGTTCAACAAGTTCAAATCAAGTTCCATACGTTCAAAACAAGTTCAAGTTCAAATGTGCTCAACTTTAAATATGTAAAAGTAAGAGCATAGAAAAATGACACATCATGCTTTCCACCCCAAAACATTTAAAACATGTAAAAAGGGGAATGTGAGAAACTCACCAAAATGGAGATACCAAGATGAAAGTAACGAAGAAAAGCGGCGATGACAAATCTCAACCGCGACCTATTAATAATAATATATTATTAATATTCAATTATGTAAAATATGCAACTCATTGTAATTACGTTATATGCATGTCGATTCGTACATTAGGAATCCATGAGACTACACTTCGCTTTTTATTTCCATTGGTTATCCATTTTTAAATTTGTGCGTTTTCATTAGCAAATAGTCTATCGCTTAACGGACTTGCCAACAACCGCTCACACTTGTTAACTCTATCTTAGGTTCCTATTATGTATATTGACTTACTTATATGTTTTCCCCAAAAGATTCTAAGCAAGTTTTTAACTTTCGTAAATTCTTGCACACTATAACTAGTTTAAATCAGGTCTGCAGAAAGTTACTCAAAAGTTTGGCAAACAGGGGACCGGGGGGACCCACCCACCGTATTATCTTTTTAACTTTCTGAAAATTCTTCTACTTCTATTGACTTCATCAAAAATTTTATAAAAATCTGAAAAAATACAGGTCACACACATCATGTACAATCTCCAGATTAAATTTCGTCCAAAAATATTAAGTTTTGACCCGCCTGCACCCAGCATCTTTACAAACAAAATTCTGGACAGCCAACACACTTTTAGCATTTAATCTTGTACAAAGGTTTTGACTAACTTTTACACCATGAAATCGTACGAGGCCTAGTTCGTTGGAAAGTAGACTCGAAGTAGATAACTTTTAGTGGTCCTGGGAAACTTAGAAAAGCTTTTGAAAACGACGTTGTTATGACATTGAAAGTTGACCAAATTCGGAATATGTAAAACTGCCATTTTCTTAATTTTGCCGGATACGGTTTCCTAATTAAAAATCGGCCATAACTTTCTCGTTTTTAAGAGTTAGAAGCTCTAGTTTATACCAAAACGATCATTAGAATGACCTCTACAATTATAATCACTAAAATATCAGTTTACCACACATTAAATCAGCCGATTTTAAGCCTAAAATTTCTGTCCTAATCTATGGATATCTTTCAATCCCTTCAACATCAATTCAAGTTTCGCAAATCCTAAAACTAACCTAATCCCCATACTAGATCACCTCAAACATCATCCAAGCTCAAAATCAACACATGCATTATAATCAATGGATTCCAAATAACAAATAATTGACATGCGTGTACATATATTATGTAACTATGAAAAATAAATAATAAAAAAAAGAGTAATAGCGCTTACAATAAAATCAAAGGAAATCAAACCACACTAAACCCTTGTAGTTTAGTGTTCGGCTAAACACTAGGGAGAAAGAAAACCCAAAACTTGATTTTTTTTATTTACCCAAAACTTGTACACAACTTCCTTGATCAAACTTTGCTCTAATTTAACCCTTGAATTCACTTAAATCCCTAGAACACAAATCTTTAAAAAAATTAAAGATTTATAAAAGTGCTTGCATGTTGAATTTTTTTGAGGGGAAAAATTAAGTGTATTTTTAGGAGCAATTTGGTATATGATTGAGTGGTTTTGATGAAGATTTGATGGCTCAATTGGTGATTATTGTTAGTGTTTACTCGAACAGGAAGAAGAGAAAAAAGAAACAGTCGTTGTGTGTGTGTGTGATTTATGGTAAGAGTGAAGTATTAATTTAGGATTTATTATAGCAAAAGTATTTACCTAGCATCTTCCATATTTATAAAATTAGAGGAGGCGTTTGGTTTTTATTTGTTGGAGTTGTTGAATGGTAATTAGAGGGTGTTTGGTTATAGCTTATTGTATAAAACAAATATGGTTTATTGTTGTGGGCTTGGAGGCTGCCGAAAACAAGGGAGAAAAGGGGAAGTGGGCTTCGGCCTAATTTTTATTAAAAGTTTTTTAATCTAATAAATCTACGACCTAAAATTAACTCGACTCGCTAATTTTTATAAAAACATAAATTTAATAAATTTGGTTCGGCCTGACGCGAACGAAATATATTTAAATAATAAAAAATATATAATTAAATAAATTAAATGAGCTCTCATGGCTATAATATGACATTCGTCAATTTCTCGATAAATAAAACGGACAAATATCAATAGCTATACTCGCGAATATTTAAAAACGACGATAACTTTTTTTATTAAATCGACTAAAAATAATAAATTCTATAAAATTAGGAAATAGAATTTATAAGTTCGGAAATAAATAACGACGAGAATACGAGTTGCATCAAAACCAAGCGTTAATTGCTAAGAGAAATGTAACCACGTAAAAGTGACTCCATAATTAATTAAGAGAGTCAAATATCATACGTTTGCTTTCGGTTACTGACCTCAAAATTGACGGATGTCACAATAAAGGTTTTCATGAATGAGTATACCTGGATTAAATACCTTGTCCTCGTTGTTGGTCGAAGACATCAACCTCGGAAAAATCCACATAGAAAACCAAGTCACATTCGGGGGAAGGAAGGAAATCACTTGATCCAGGAAGATCAAGTTCATCAATCAAGAGTTTAGACTCTTTGGTTTTCTCTTCCTTGGAGTCAAAAGGATCATCATAAGTATTATCATTAACGGTCTCAAGATCAAAAAGTTCATCATCATAATCATTAATAATTGGCGGGGCTGAGTAATAAGAGCATGTTTATCGGTATACATTCGAATTGGGTATCAACAAGATTGTCATCAGGAGAATTTTTATCAACCGAATCTTCGAGAATAGAGTCCATTTCCTTGATAGGATCATGGTTAAGCCAATATTCTATCTCTCTAAGATCGGATTCGATATCAACGGGAAGGTCATCATTTCCCGGTGGAAATGTAAAATAAGCGAGTTCGTCGGCGAACTCCTCAAGAGAATAGTCGCTAGTCTCAGAAATCAGGAGACTAGGTGAAGAAGAAGTGGTACTGCCACTTAAAGAATTATGAAAAGGATGGAGAGGAGGAGAGGATGGATTTACTTTTTCGGTAGAAAGGATCTACTTGCGAGATAAGCTTCGAATTCTTCCCAAATTAAATCACTTTCTTTGATGGAAATAAGTGTCGGGGAAGAAGAAGAAGACTTGGTCACGGTTTCTGAAATCTGAGTGAGATTGCCACTCAATGGATTATCATGATATGGAGGGAGATCTTTGGTTTTATCAAGATTTAGCAAGTTCTCAATAATGTCTCCCTCCGGATCAAAGATATCATCATTAACTTCCGGTTGAAGTTTAAGTTAGGATGGCTACTGGGTCGGAGAATTTCGGGATCATGTTTTCCTTCCCCATCCCAATTCAATTCCATTTCCCATCCCGGGCCCATACCCGTACGGGGATAAAACAATTCAATCCATCCCCTCCCCATCGGGGACGAGGATCCCCATCGGGGAATCGGGGATTTTTTTCGCATGTATAATCAAGTCTTTTGTAATTATCTTACTTCAAATATTTTTACACTTAGCTACCGTAACATCCAACAAAGTATAATAAGCAACAAAGTATAATAAGCATTAAAGTAGAATATATGAATTAAGAAATTAAAGATACATAACTTCATAAATCGTTTTGCATACTTAGTACCATGCATCAAGAATTCAAAATCAATTCAAAAGTAACAAGATCTCATATAAGTGCTTAGGCATTAGGAGTTGTGTTTTGAGAGGACTAAAAGTTTTTATTTTGATTTATATATGATATTAGAACCAAATAAGATGAAAAGTTTGGTATGAAATAATATCAAATAAAATTTATTGGCTCTAAATATAAGCGATATGTAACTTTATTACTTTTCGGGTAGGGGTTTACGGGTTACGGGTACGGGTTAAGATGGTATTACATCCCGCCCAATCCTCGTTTTTATATCGGGGATTCACCATCCCCGTCCCAATTCCCCGGTAAATTGGGGATTCCGGTCAAACGGAGTTCGAATATCGGTCTCCACATCGGGTTCGGGTTTTATGGCCATCTCTAGTTAAGTCGCGTATGAGAAGTTGAGAGAAGCAGTGGGATTGCACTTTAATGATTTGTTGAAACTATATCATCAAAGAAGAAATTTCCTCATTATAGACATTGTAGACATCAATCATGTTGATTGATTCTTGATGAGGTTGGGTTGAATAGCTCGAAGTGTCATGTCTCATATTCAAGGATAATCTTTCATTACCGTCACGGAGAATCATTTCTTCTCCATGAACGTCAATCAAAGCACGAGCGGTCCGTAAGAATGGTCTACCCAAGATGAGGGGGACACGAGGATCGCTTTCATAATCAACAATGACAAAATCAGCGGGGAATGTGAACTTTCCAACCGGAACAAAGACATCTCTTGCAATTCCAACCGGAGTGCAAATCTCACGATTAGCAAGTTCAAGGGTCATTTGGGTGGAAATAAGCTCGGGTAATCCTAACTTTTTCCAAACCGAGAGTGGCATCAAGTTGATGCTAGCACCTAGATCGGCTAGGGCTTTGCACTTGAGCTCACTAAAACCACACGGAATGAGAAATTTCCCAGGGTCTCCAAGTTTCTCGGGTAACTTCTTAAGGATAACCGCTGAGCAATTTTCATTAAGGGGTGTATTTGCCAATTCTATAAGTTTCTCTTTGTTGGAAAGGAGACTTTTAAGCATCTTTTGATATTTCGGGATTAGAATAAAAGCATCGGCAAGAGTGATATTAATGTGAAGTTGTTTAAACATTTGCCAAAATTTATGAATTTGGACTTCATCTTTTTCTTTTTGTTTCTCTTGGTTCATTCTTGACGGATAAGGGATATGAGGATGACGAGGATCCCTTTGGTGAACCACATAATTTCTTTGAGAAGGAGGTTTAGCTTTTTGGACGAGAGGAGGTGGGACCTTAATGGTAAACTCACCATGTTCTGGGTCCGTTAAAGTCTCCTCTACACGTTCATCCTCCTCCGGATTAATGAATGGAGGAGGCATAGGAACGGAAGGTCCATCAAGAACAAGACCACTTCGAGTGGTGATGGCTTTCAACTCACCTTTCGGGTTAGCAACGGTGTTGCTAGGGAGAGATCCCGAACCCGAGGTAGAAGCGGTGTTCATTTGGAAAAAGCTAGCCATCATGTTCTTAAGCTCGTTTGTTTGATTTGACATTGAAGCTTGAATTGAAGATTGCATTTCATTTCTTAACTCATTTTTCACATTGTTAATTTGAGCTTGCATGGCTTTTATATTAACATCATTCATTTTCTTAATTTTCTCCAATTCACTTAAAGGAACACTTTGATTTTGTTGAATTGGAGCTTGATAATTTGCATTTTGATTGAAATTGTTTCCTCGGTTATATCCTTGAGGTTGGCTAAAACGGTTTTGGTTATTTTGCTTGTTTTGTTGAACAAAACCCGGTGGTCTTGTTTGATTAACTACACTTAGAGGACGATAACCGGAATTACCCTGATTGTAGTTACCCGCGGCTGCTGCAACGTATCCTTGAATATTATCCTGACATTTCGGGAAAGTGTTGCCATCGGCGACGAGACACTGATAGTAAGGATGAGGACCACCGCAAGTAACACAAATCTCCTCAACAACTTTTACGGAAGCTAAAGGTGGGGTTGCTTGAAATTGTTTTAGAATAGCCGTCATGGCGGTAGTCACAGCACTCATCTGTTGATTTACTGCATGAGTAAGTTTGGCTATATCGGAAGAAGAAGAATTACCATCACTTGATTTTACTTGAGAAACAACCGATTTGTTTCGTGAAATACGGACCTTAGATTTGTTTTCGATAATCATCAACACATCTTGAGTACTTCTTTCCAAGAGATTGCCACCGATGACAGAATTTAAGGAATCTTGATCGGTCGGGTTCAAGACATTGTAGAAAGTATCAAGTTGGTGCAATTAGGTGAAACCATGATGAGGACAAGCACGAAGGAGATCTTTGTATCGATCCCATGCCTCATGAAACGATTCGTCAAACTTTTGTTGAAAATTAGAAATTTCATTTCGAAGGTTTGTCGTTCTCGAGGGAGGGAAAAATTCATTAATGAATTTGGACACGAGATCATCCCAAGTGGTAATAGAACGGGGGGGGGGGGTCCTTTTCAAGCCACCGGCGGGCTGCCCCCGCAAGAGAGAAAGGAAAAAGCATAAGCTTAATCGCATGATTCGGCACATCCTTGTATTTGATTGTGGAAGTTATTTTGTTGAACCAACGAATGTGGTCATGAGGATTGTCTTTCTCAAGTCCGAAGAATTGGTCCGAAGTCATCATATTAATGAGACTATGCTTGAGCTCGAAATGCTCAGCAAGAATTGGTGGAACCACGATTGCCTCCGCATAACCCTCGGTGGGTGCACGGAGCAATTCCGCCATAGTACGTTGATCGGCCATCGTAACTACGGGTGATTCTTCAAGAGCGAACGGTTCGACTCTTTGATTAGAACGTCTACGGTTACGACGTTTCGGGTTTGAAGTGGTTGGATTAGAAGAAGAATTACCAACGAGATTAGAAGAAGAACGAGTGCGCATGCACTAAAAAGATTAAAAGAAAAATATTTTTGGTTTTTTCAATTTATTTCACAATTTATTTTAATGGACAAAACGAGATCGAATAACTTAAACCAATAATCGACAAGCTTCACGGTAGCTCTTTAAAAGAAAAACGCACAAAGGAGCGGAGGAGTAGGAAAGCGCGAAGCTATTAAAAACCTTTCTCCTTTAGGGTCGTAGTTCCTCGGAACAACCCTCCTTATACCCCTCTTAGAGTTTGTTAAACTTTTAAAGGTGAGCCGTACGTCGCTAGTGACACAAAGGCAAGTTTTGAATCTTTTGTTCGGGAACTTATTATGATAATGCTCAAGATGCAAGCATTATATTGATGATGATTTTTATTTCTTGATTAAGGACAATTTTTTTATGTTTTTGATTTTTTTTCTTTTTTTATGTATGTATTTTATTTCTTGATTAAGGACAATTTTTTTATGTTTTTAATTTTTTTCTTGATTTTTTTATCTTATACTAATACTAATAAAAGATTAAAAGAAAAATATTTTTGTGTTTTTTATATTTTTAATAAAGAAAATATTCACAAACGGGAATAATAAATTCACAAGGGAAGGGTCTTCAAAAACCAATCTTCAAACGAAACGATAATCGATTACACCTCCCCGGCAGCGGCTCCAAAAATTTGATCAATTCCCTTTTTGTATATATAAATATATAATAAATATATAAATATAAATACATAAGGATAAAAATCAAATAGTAAGTATTCCAAGAGGCTTTTAAAAGATTCGCTTTTATCCAAAGCACAATCCCTCAAAACCTACCCGAAGTCGTAATCCCGTCGAGGTGCAAATTGAAAATCGAAGACGTTTGTGATCGCGCGTTTGAATGGTTAAAAAGGAATTTGGAATTTTGATTACTAATCTACGAATAAAATGCAAAAACGAATAAAGAAAACCCAAAAACGAGAGCTAAAAGCGATTTAAACTTAAAAACGAGAACCAGGACCTAAAACCGTTCTTTAAAAAAACAAAATTTGAAATTTAAACCCTACGGATGCAAAATTAATTTTCCTAGGTTCTATTTGATAAAAGAAAATTTTGAAAAAAAGAATTTTATTTTTTTGACTTTGTAATAATTTATTATGGATTAAAAACAGAATTTAAAAGAAAAAATGATTAAAAATAGTAAACTTAAATGGAAAAATATGAAAAAAATGAAGAAAAGTACTTTAAGACTTGCTGAATCTATGAAAAATAAATGCTTTGAAATTCGGCTTAAAAATAAGCCAGAAATAAGCAGTTAAGTGCTTATAGGCAACAAGGCTAAAATAAGTATAAAAGATTATTGGTGTGATAGGCTAACAGAAAAGACCCAAGGGCGCTGTGTGTAGTAGAGAGTGGTGTTGAGGTGCTTGTGTGTGAAGGGGGAGGTCTGGGGTTCGAGCCTGGGCCTCTCCTTTTTAGTAATTTTTTTTAACTTATAGAACATGCAAAAATAAGCAATATTAAAAAAATGACTTTTTGTAAAATATGAAAATAAGCTAGAAAATTAAGCCAAGAAAACTAACAGATTTAGCTATTTATACACTAAGTCCTATATTCTAAACTGATGGGCTATTTTTAGGCAAATAAGCTAATGAAATCAAAAGACAAGCTAAAACAAATATTACCCTACACCTATTAAGCTACTACAAACAAGAAAAAGCCAAGTAAAACAGACAGATTAGCACAAAAGAACAGACAGAAAAGCCAGAATAAGCAATTAAGAAGAGAACACTAAACTGCATACACAACAGCCTTAAGGGCACTTTTTTTTGCTTAAAAATAAGCTCCTTAGAGTGGTCCTTTAGCTTAATAACTTACTAGGGCTTAAAGGGTAGCTTAGGGACTATCTAAAACAGCTAAAAGATAACACTTTGGAAATCAAACAAGCAGCTAAAATGGCCAATAAAAATGGTTGTTTGCACCAGGGCAACTATTTTGAAAAGACCAAGAGGCATAAGCAGGCTTAAAAATAAGTCATAGAATAAGCTCCAAAAAGAAAATAAAGTTAAAACAGATGAAGAGAAGCTCCTAATGAGCTTATACTCAAAAATTAAAAAGCTGAAAACATTTTTAAAGATCTGATAAAAGGAAATGAAAAATAGACAGTTTTGACTATGAAAAATACTTCCAAAAAAAACTTTGGCAGAATTTGCAAAACACAAAGAGACTCAAAGACTTCTACACTAATGCATTATGACTCTTTAAAGGACACAAAAATGACACACAAAAGACTGTTTTCAATTCTCAATCAAATAAGCTCTTGTGGACAGATTTTGCCACACAGATTCAAAGGGGCTTTTTAGAAAACCTTAAAAACAACTTTTTGACTTCAAAACTAAAATGAACAGTTTGAAAATAACTTAAAAGAGCTGGTATAAGTTGGCTAAAAGACCCAAATGGTTTTTAACTCCTTTTGACCCTTTTTGACCCCTTCTCCCAAACACCCCCTTAACTTTTAAAACTGAATTTTAAAGCTGATTTTGAAGGTTTTAAGCTTAAGTTTTTGAAAAACAGAATATCAACAAACAATGTTAAGCATGAATAAGCAAAGTACAAACAAAATTAAGCACCTAAATAAGCAAAATAAGAATAAGCAGTTAAGAGCATATAATGACAGTTTTGCATAAAAACTTAAACCAAGGATATTAAAGCAATAACAAAGCATAAATAAGCATAATTAAGGAACATATAATGTGCACAAATTAAGCTAAGCTACAGTATAAGCAAAAATTTAGAAATAGTGATACTTACAAAGGTCCTTTGCTCTTGGCTATGATTATAAGTTTTCATAAAGCTTTATATTCCAATTCCTTAAAGCTCACATGAAGCACTACCCCAAGGCCTTCCCCTTAATGCACCTTGCTCCTTGCTGTACTTATGTTTTATATATTTTTGTGATTTAATTTTGATTTTTTTTTGACAGAATGTAAACAAGTGATATATTAGATTAAGACTCCAAAAAACTCTTATATAAAAACCTT
Organism: Tanacetum coccineum; assembly: GCA_026074375.1. Classification (NCBI taxonomy): domain Eukaryota; kingdom Viridiplantae; phylum Streptophyta; class Magnoliopsida; order Asterales; family Asteraceae; genus Tanacetum; species Tanacetum coccineum. The sequence goes on from BQNB010023387.1 coordinate 12,650, forward strand.
AAGAACAATAGTTAATAACAATTTAGCTTAAATCGACAAAGTATAAAAAGAAAACTCAGTAAATTGGCATAATCGTGAAAAGGTATAATGAAAAGTATTTAAAAGACAGAATTTAAATGAAAAATAATTAAATTGCAGTAAATAAAAAATGGTACAAATGATGTTTTACAAGCTTTTGACTCTTAACAAAATTCGACCAAACTAATAAGCAACATACTGCTTATATTTATACTAAGAGTTCTAGGGTTTTCTTCTTGTGCTTTCTCTGTGAGAGGCTTGAGATTTGTGTTTATTGTGTGAGAGAGTAGCCAAAGCTCATCTTAGCCCTTCATTCTTTCTTGGTGCCCAATCCCATCAATCTTGTCCCTTCATTTCTTTGGCCAATGGGATTTTCAGGGATTGCCAAAGTGGCAAGAGCCCATGTGGGGTGTGGGGTGATGGAGAGTGACAGTTTTGTTGGGTGGTGAACAGTAAACGAGGCGGGGGAGACAATGAACAGTATGTGGGGTTGTTTTGGCGGGTAAATGGGGTTTATATCTGTTTGGGTATTAAACAGGGTAAAGTTTGGGAAGTTGGCAAAAACAGTCCCCCACCTTGTATTAGTTTGTTGCAATGGTGGTCCTTGTGGATAACGATGGTTAAGGTTTAAAGGGAAATAGGCTAACGACAGTTTAAAGATGTATTTGGGCCACATATGTTTCTTTGGGCCGGTGGAATTATAAAAAGAGTATTTGGGCTTTTATTTAAACTTGGGCTTGAAAGTCTTTATATAATATGTAAATGGATTTGGGGGGGGGGGGGGGGGACCCCAGCCTATTAAATGGGTTTTTGCTGTACACGGGGTTGTTATTAAGGCCGCCATTTATTTAATATTTCTTTGGTATTTGGGCCTACCTTTCTTTTCTTCTGGCTTATTTCTTTTTGACAGTTGACTGATTTTACTATCGCGGAAGTCTGTTAAGGTTTTGTTGACTTTCTTTTATATGGTTTTACTTTTTGTATAGACTCTAGCTTTGACTTTGATTTGACTTCTTCACCGCTTTTCAAATTTTTATTTCCGTAAGCCTCGGTTTTTGTCCCATTTTTAGCTTTATTTTTCCGTCCACCCTTTTCTCGTATATCCGTTTTCTCTGCACAATGGAACAACAATACAACATTCAATAGTATTTTTTGGTAGGTTTTCTGGTCAATTTATGTTCACGGTTTTTTAAGGTTCAAAAGAGGTAGTTATGCGTATTTATTGAACATACCAAATTCATCGTTCCCGACTTTTCACTTATCTCAAACCAAGCTTAAAACAAAATCACCGTTAAATATAAATTAAGATGCTAACACTACTCATATTTGCAACTTGTGAACTTTTCACTCCCGATAATTATTATATATTAGGTGAATGTGCCATTTCGAATTTCAACCATGGATCAACGTTTTGCAAAATTCTATGCTTCAGGTTCCTACCCGAAGAAGGAATAATGAGTTTGAAGGCGAGATCATCCCATGTAGCGACTTTCGTCTCGGCACATCCCAACCTTGCGGCTAAGTGACCAGGCTTTTGACACCCCACAAAGACTAGTATCGGGACTCACGGACCTTTGGTTTCAAAAACTCTTAGGTTTCCCGTATATACATAGCTTATTAGAAAAACTTAAAATGAAATAAGTCTTACTCCAAAAGATATTTTAAATTCCAATGAAAAAGAGATTTTCCCTATATTTATTAAATCATATATATCACATTTAACATAGTTATTCATTCTTAAGGAAAACCTCGACCTTTTAGAAGGCTGCAACATCGGTTGTGAGCCGGCAAGATGCAGCAAACTTTTATCAGTCTCGGATTATTATTCTTACTATGGGCTTTCTTTAGAAGGCTGTAACATCGGTTGTGAGCCGGCAAGATGCAGCAAACTTTTATCAGCCCACAGTTTATAATTATTACTCATCATTCATTCATTTTTTTTGGTTATTTTACACATTTTTATTACCACGATATATAGAGAAAATTTTTGTTTTAGAAAATTCAAGTATAAATTTGAACTAAGACTAAAAAAATATTATTGACTACATCTCCAAAATTGTTGATTTAAGTTTAATTTCCAAAAATAGCACGTATTATTAGTCTGGTTAGGAGCTTATGGGAGAAAAAGCCACAAATTACACACATGAGCTTGTAAGATTTCCAAATAATCCTTGTTTAGCACTCCAAGTACTCAATACTTAACTTTCATTTTATCGTTCTTCGCAAAGATCCGCGAATGCTTAGTCTAAAAGTTAAGGAACAAGCTAGAGCTCAACACGCTCGATCGAGTCAAAATTTATTCTTATTCTACCCAGCAGGAAAGTCAAAATTGTGACAAAACACTTATTTTATTTTTGAAAATTTTAAATTTTTTTTCATTTTTTTGATATTTTGGTGGTAAAAACGGGATTACGTGAAAACAACGACTGCAGGCACAATCAAATCGATAGATCCCCCATACTAGAATTAAACATTGTCCTCAATGTTTTAACAAGGGTCTCTACGTAAATCCTAAGCCGTTTATTAAGTATGCTTAAAGATAAATGTTAGTCGATAAGATTTCGATATCGGATTCCCAATATGAAGCTGAGGATGTGAAGCTCTAGTGAACGAAGGACAAAACCGCGAGCACGAGAGGCTTCAAAATCCGGGCAATCCTGGACATACAACAACACAAACACAAAACACAGAAAAGGAAAGAGGCGAGCCCTCTCACAACAACAAAACACTTATTCATTACTACTAAACTAGCATACTATTACTACGATAATATTAGGATAAGCATGGGTTGCCACCCACGAAGCGCTTGTTTTAGGTCACTTAGCTTGACCCGATCCCCCCATACTTGAGCTTGTCAAGGGGGATAGAAATGGAGACACGGAACATCCAAAACTCGGATGTCCTCTCCATAAGAGCAAGGAAAAATCTCCATCGGGCTTTCAAGAATTTTAATGACTTTGAAAGCTTTAGGGCCCCGATGAGATAATTCCGGGAGAAGAGAGGTATGAACTCTTTTAGAAGTGATAATCCCGGGGTTGAAAACTTTTTCCTCATTTTCGGACGAAAACGAGAGTAAAGCTCCGAGCCCGGGAACTTCTTTGTGGAAAGGAAGTTCATAAAGAGGAGGATTAAAATCCTCAAGAATTAAAGAAGCATTAGTGGGCTTCTTTACATTCTTTTCCATTGTTGCAAGATTGGTGACTTCATAAAGGTTTTCATGAATGAGTATACCCGGATTAAATACCTTGTCCTCGTTGTTGGTCGAAGACAAAGCATCAACCTCGGAAAAATCCACATAGAAAACCGAGCCACACTCGGGGGAAGGAAGGAAATCACTTGATCCAGGAAGATCAAGTTCATCAATCAAGAGTTTAGACTCTTTGATTTTTTTCCTTGGAGTCAAATGGATCATTATAAACATCGTCATTAATGGTCTCAAGATCAAAAAGTTCATCATCATTATCATCCCATAATGGTGGGGATGAATAATCAAGAATATGTTCATCGGTGAACATCTCGGGAATGTTATCAACAAGATCGTTATTAGGAGAATATTCTGCTAATAGATCATGGTTAAGCAAATATTCTATCTCTCTAATAACGTCTTCCGGAGTCATATCATCATTTCCCGGTGGAAATGACTCAATAAGAGCGAGTTTATCGGCGAACTCCTCAAGCGAGTAATCAAAAATTTCAGAAGTTGTGAAAGAAGAAGAAGTGGTACTGCCACTTAATGAATTATGAAAAGGAGGGAGAGGAGATGAAGGATTACTATTTCCCGGTGGAAATGAGTCACTTGCGAGATAAGCTTTGAATTCTTCCCAAATTAAATCACAACTTCTTCGAAGGAAGTAAGTGTCGGGGAAGAAGAAGAAGACTTGGTCACAGGTTCCAAAATCAAAGTGGGATTGCCACTCAATGGATTATCATGATATGGAGGGAGATCTTTGGTTTTATCAAGATTTAGCAAGTTCTCAATAATGTCTCCCTCCGGATCAAAGATATCATCATTAACTTCTGGTGAAGTTAAGTCGGTATGAGAAGTGAGAGAAGAAGTGGGATTGCCACTTAGATGATTTGTTGCAAACAAATCTTTAAGAATTTCCTCATGTGAAGCATTATAGACATCAATCATGTTGATTGATTCTTGATGAGGTTGGGTTGAATAGCTTGAAGTGTCATGTCTCATATTCAAGGTTAATCTTTCATTACCGTCACGGAGAATCATTTCTTCTCCATGAACGTCAATCAAAGCACGAGCGGTCCGTAAGAATGGTCTACCCAAGATGAGGGGGACACGAGGATCGCTTTCATAATCAACGATGACAAAATCAGCGGGAAATGTAAACTTTCCAACCGGAACAAAGACATCTCTTGCAATTCCGACCGGAGTACAAATCTCACGATTAGCAAGTTCAAGGGTCATTTGGGTGGAAATAAGCTCGGGTAATCCTAACTTTTTCCAAACCGAGAGTGGCATCAAGTTTATGCTAGCACCTAGATCGGCTAGGGCTTTGCACTTGAGCTCACTAAAACCACACGAAATGAGAAATTTCCCAGGGTCACCTAGTTTTTCGGGTAACTTCTTAAGGATAACCGCTGAGCAATTTTCATTGAGGGGTGTGTTTGCCAATTCAATAAGTTTCTCCTTGTTGGAAAGGAGACTTTTAAGCATCTTTTGATATTTCGGGATTAGAATCAAAGCATCGGCAAGAGAGATATTGATGTGAAGTTGTTTAAACATGTGCCAAAATTTGTGAATTTGGACTTCATCTTTCTCTTGCCGTTTTTCTTGGTTCATTCTTGATGGATAAGGGATATGAGGGTGACGAGGATCCCTTTTGGTGTACAAGATAATAGGGGGTTTTCTATTTTTTTTTTGGGAAAGGGGGGGTAAATAAAAGGGGGGGAGTTTAGCTTTTTGACAAGAGAGTAGGTCCTTATGGTAACAATCACCATGTTCCGGGTCCGTTAAAGTCTCCTCTACACGTTCATCCTCCTCTGGATTTATGAATGGAGGAGCCATAGGAACGGTAGGTCCATCAAGAACAATACCACTTCGAGTGGTGATGGCTTTCAATTCACCCTTCGGGTTAGCAACGGTGTTGCTAGGGAGAGATCCTGAAACCGAATAAGAAGCGGTGTTCATTTGGAAAAAGCTAGCCATCATGTTCTTAAGCTCGTTTGTTTGATTTGACATTGAAGTTTGAATTGAATTTTTCATTTCATTCCTTAACTCATTTTTCACATTGGTAATTTGAGTTTGCATGGATTTCATATTAGCCTCATTTGTTTTCTTAAATTTTTCCAACTCACTTAAAGGAACACTTTGGTTTTGTTGAATTGGAGCTTGATAAGTTGGATTTTGATTGAAATTGTTTCCTCGGTTATATCCTTGAGGTTGGCTAAAACTGTTTTGATTATTTTTGCCCGTTTTGTTAAACAAAACCCGATGGTCTTGTTTGATTAGCCACACCTGGAGGACGATAACCGAAATTACCCTGATTGTAGTTACCCGTGGTTGCTGCAACGTATCCTTGAATATTATCCCGATATTCCAGGAAAGTGTTGCCATCGGCGGCGAGACACTGATAGTAAGGATGAGCACCACCATACGTACATAAAATTTCCTTCAACGATTTACGAAGCTTGGTGGAGGTGGGGTTAGCTTGAATTGTTTTAGATTAGACGTCATAGCGGTAGTCACAACACTCGTCTGCTGATTTACTGCATGAGTAAGTTTGGCTATATCGGAAGAAGAAGAATTACCATCACTTGATTTCACTTGAGAAACAATCAATTTGTTTCGTGAATTGCGGACCTTGGATTTGTTTTCGATAATCGTCAACACATCTTGAGTACTTCTTTCTAAAAGATTGCCACCAGCGGCAGAATTCAAGGAATCTTGGTCGGCCGGGTTCAAGGCATTGTAGAAAGTATCAAGTTGGTGCAATTCGGTGAAACCATGATGAGGACAAGCACGAAGGAGATCTTTGTAACGATCCCATGCCTCATGAAATGACTCATCAAACTTTTGTTGAAAGTTAGAAATTTCATTTCGAAGGTTTGTCGTTCTTGAGGGGGGAAAGAATTCATTAATGAATTTGGACACGAGATCATCCCAAGTGGTAATAGAACGGGGGGTTCTTTTTCAAGCCACCGGCGGGCTGCCCCCGCAAGAGAGAAAGGAAAAAGCATAAGCTTAATCGCATGATTCGGCACATCCTTGTATTTGATTGTGGAAGTTATTTTGTTGAACCAACGGATGTGGTCATGAGGATTGTCTTTCTTAAGTCCGAAGAATTGGTCCGAAGTCATCATATTAATAAGACTACGCTTGAGCTAGAAATGCTCAACAAGAATTGGTGGAACCACGATTGCCTCCGCATAACCCTCGGTGGGTGCACGGAGCAATTCCGCCATAGTACGTTGATCGGCCATCGTAACTACGGGTGATTCTTCAAGAGCGAACGGTTCGACTCTTTGATTAGAACGTCTACGGTTACGACGTTTCGGGTTTGAAGTGGTTGGATTAGAAGAAGAATTACCAACGAGATTAGAAGAAGAACGAGTGCGCATGCACTAAAAATTAAAATATTTTTGGTTTTTCAATAATTTCACAATTTATTTTAATGGACAAAACGAGATTGAATAACTTAAACCAATAATCGACAAGCTTCACGGTAGCTCTTCAAAAGAAAAACGCACAAAGGAGCGGAGGAGTAGGAAAGCGCGAAGCTATTAAAAACATTTCTCCTTTAGGGTCGTAGTTCCTCGGAACAACCCTCCTTATACCCCTCTTAGAGTTTGTTAAACTTTTAAAGGTGAGCCGTACGTCGCTAGTGACACAAAGGCAAGTTTTGAATCTTTTGTTCGGGAACTTATTATGATAATGCTCAAGATGCAAGCATTATATTGATGATGGATTTTATTTCTTGATTAAGGAAAAAAATTTCTGTTTTTTGATTTTTCTTGATTTTTTTTTTGATTTTATCTTATACTAATACTAATAAAAGAAAATGAAAAATATTTTTGGTTTTTTATAAATTTTTAATAAAGAAAATATTCACAAACGGAAATGAGAACTTCACGAGGGAAGGGTCTTCAAAAACTAATCTTCAAACGAAATGATAATCGATTACACCTCCCCGACAGCGGCGCCAAAAATGATAACCGACTTTTTAGGGTCTGATTACGATTCAATTATAGTATAGTATACGGTACGTATTCCAAGAGATTCAAATCGATTACTTTTATCTAAAGTAAGATCAAAAATCCCCCGGGTCGTTTCCCAACGAGGTGCAAATTGAAAATCGAAGACGTTTGTGATCGCGTTTGAATGGATTAAGGGTTTTTGGATTTGGTTTTTCTAATTCTATGATTAAAATGCAAAAACGAGTAAGGAAAAACTAAAAACGAAAGCTAAAAGTGATTAAAACCTAAAAACGAGAACCGGGACTTAAACCCGTTCTTTAAAAAGTGAAATTTTGAAATTTAAACCCTACGGATGCAAAATTAATTTTCCTAAGTGCTAAATGATAAAATAAAATTTTCTAAAAAAGAATTATATTTTTTTTGACTTTTTAATAATTTTTTATGAATTAAAAACGATTTTAAAGAAATTAAATGAAAAAAATAGTAAATGATTTTGGGAAATTCTGAAAAAAATCTGAAAAATAGCTGGAACAATAACAATCCTAAGAAAAATAAGCTGGGGTTGCCAGCTTATTGGAATAAGCTGGGAAAAAGCTAAACGAGCTTAATGGCTTATTGGGCTAAAAGAGGGATAAAAGATTAAAAGGTGGGAGGGATGACAGGTGAAAGACCCAAGGGCAGTTGGTTAGTGTGTGGGATGTGTGGGACGTATGTGTGTGAAAGGGGAGGTCCAGGGTTCGAACCTTGGGTCTCCCTTTTTGATAAAAAAATTTTTTTTTTAAAAAACTTGTAAAACATACAAAAATAAGAAACTTTAAAAAAGGACAACTTTTTATAAAACTTAAAATAAGCTGGAAAATAAGCAAACAAAAAAGTGGCAGTTTCTACTTTTTTAACTAAGTCCTAAGAATGCTAATCTGTTGGCCTTTTTGTGGGCAAATAAGCAAATTAAAAAGCAACTAAGCTAAGGCAGACACTATCCTACACCTATTAAGCAATTATAAGTACAAAATAAGCAAGTAGATAGGCAGAAAAGCTAAGAACAAGAAAATAAGCAAACTAGTAAAAACAGGCAGACTAACAGCCTAAGGTACCACTTTTTGGCTTATTTTTAAGCCTTCAAATGGAACCTTATGGACATAGGGCTTATACTAGCTTAAAGTATAGCTTAAGGGCTATCTAAAACAGTAATAAAAATAAGGTTTGAAAATCAATTAAGCTAGAAAAAATGCTTGTAAAAATGGCTGGTTTCAATCAGCACTTGCTGATTTTTGCTTTCTAAGAAAAAAATGGCTTATGCAGCCTATAGATTAAGCTAGAAAATTAAGGCTCTCAAGTAACTTTAGTTAATACAGATGGAGTGGGACAGGAAATGAGTATTGTGTTCAAAGTTTTGTTTGGCAAAGATTCATTTTTCCTTTCGCTATGTTCTTTCAAAGCTAAAAACGAATTTTAAGTCACTAAAATTTGGAAAGTAAAAAAAATGGCTTTTACTAAGGATGTGAAATGAACAGTTTTATGAGTAGAAAAACAAAAGAGAACCTGAAAGATTTGTGACTACGCTGCATTAGAACCATTTTTAAAAACACTAATAACACAGGTTTAGAAAAGCTAGTTTTGAAATCCCTAATCTAATAAGCACTCTCTTAAATGTTTGTCACCAATTTTTAAAGTACTTATAGAAAAATGAGTTCAAAATCAAGCTTAAGGACTCTAAACACTGAAAACGGTGATTTAAAAACACTTAAAAAATGTCTTTGCCAAAGATGGCTCAGAAGACCCAAATGATTTTAAACACAAAATGACCCCACTTTGTAGCTTATGCCACAAACACCCCTTTTTAAAATTTTAAAGCAACATTTTTAAATGATTTGGTGAGATTGTAAACAAAGAAGACTTAAAGAACAAGATAAACAGAAGTCAACTATGATTAAGCAATATTAAGCAAAAGGAACCAAGCAATAAGCACATAAATAAGCTAATAAGTAACTAAGCAGATTAAGCACTAAATGGACAGTTTTAAAGCAAAAACTCATGCAAAGGACAAATAAGCACTTAAACAAAGACAATATAGCATTATAGCAACATACAAACAAGCATATAAAACGACAGAAAATAGAAAGCAATTATAAGCAATGAAATAGTACAAATAAGGCAAAAAAAAAATAAAAGAGAGATGACAAGAGGTCCATAGCTATTAAGCACATGAAATAAGCTTTTCCAAAGGCCTCTCTTAAGAGCCAACCCTAATGCGATTCATGAAGCTCTAAACCAAGGCCTGTCCTTTAGATTTCCATTGCTCCACATGAGTGATTGATTTCTTGATTATTTTTTTTTTTGGCATTTTTACTTTTTGACAGAAAAGAAAGACAAGTCTTTGATATGTAATATCTTAAAAACTTATATAAGAGCTTATAGAACAGTTTAAGACAATATTTAAATGACAATAAGTTAAAGAAAACTTGTAAATTTGCATTAACAAAAATAAGTATTGCAAGACTGAAATTTAAATGACAATAATAGTAAATGACAAGTAAAAAGACAGTAATAAAATGGTACAAATTCTTGAATACAAGCTTTTGACTTAAACACAAAAATTCGACAAAGAAAACAATAAGGTATCTAGTCCTATTTATACTAAAAGCTTCCAAGTCTTGTGTTTCTTCTTGTGAAGAGCTTCAAGCGTGTGTTTGTTGTGTGAGATGAAAGCTCAAAGCAATCTTGGCCCTTGAATTTTTCTTGGTGCCCAAGGTCATGATCACAGCCCTCCATTTGTATAGCCAATGGAGGGGTTTAGGATTGCCAAGGTGGAACTTTCGGCAGTTATAAACCTTATGAGAGAGTGGAGTGTCAGTGAGTATGGGAGAGTGAGAAAGGTTATGGATGGGTGTGTACTTAGACTTATTGTCAATAGTGTGACATATCAACCCCTCGCGCGATTAGTCAACATCACATACAAACAGCCAATAAAAAAGTATTGAACCAATCAGTTCAATAACAAAGTTCACAGACGTTGAGTGGTGTAGTGTGAACTAACATTCATAGCATACAGAATTGACTGAAAAAACCTTTTAATAGCAAATTAACGCACAGTGACTGGTGTAGCGACGCAAAGCCGAAATGTTATTGCCTATTTGCTATCAGCACTTCTCTATAGCAATATCAAACAGAATGAGTCGTGTAGTGTGTAACAGTAGTTGTTATATCGAGTGGTTATGCTCTTAAAACCAATTTCTTTTGACCCAATATCTAGGACAGAACTAATTTGACCAGTTGAAACTCTTATAGAAAAAAGACTGCAAATTTTGTTATCTAGCAATATTAACATACTAAAGTAAAGTAACAATAGGCATACCTCTTGGCTAATTTTAGAGATTTCCATGCAATATAATAGAACTACATATTGCAAGTATAATGTGTGCAATGGGAGGATGTGCACAACCTGTTCTTCCCATTGTGCAGTAACTTCAGGAGCAAACACAATAGCATGTCTGGAGTCAGGAGCTTTTTCGAATAACTGAATCCCAGAATCCTTGCTACCCTGTCCAAGTTCCACCAATTCACTAAAATAAACATGTACAAAGCTGTTATTCAATTTGTATTGCTTATCAGGAAAAAACAATGGAATATATTTCAATAGCATGGATTACCGCATACAACGCTTTCTCTATATCATTCTTTAAACTCTTTTCGATATGTGTTTCATGTCTTACTGTGAATAACCGCAACATCGCATTACATACAAATTATGTACCCTGCAATCAGCCATAACTTCCGTTTTCTATCAACTATGAAAAGAGTACTAAAACAAAATGAACAATCATTAGAAACATCAGAATACTAACCATGTGGTGTGTTCCAGCTTGGGAGCAATATTAATAGGATAATGTTGATCATGACCGACACGATTATACCTCGAACTTCGAGAAGTACCATGTGAAGAATAAGTGTCAATTAGCGTGCTACTTGTTTTGTGCTTGTATAAAAGAAGATGTAGTGTATTTAGGTACATACTTTTTCATGTTACTTGTTTGTTGTACATATATAGAAGAGAATGTAGCATTTTTAGGAACATACCTGTTTGTCATCAAGGATATAGCAGTAATTGATGGATTGCCGTGTTCGGACAGGAAAACCCAAAGACACGCCGGTTTTGGAACACGTAATCATTGATGGTTTCAACAGGTTATTGGCGCTTTGCTTCTAGATAAGAGGCGGTGGAGAGGCGTATGATCTTCCACATTCATGAAATATGATAGATATTGTATTGATTGAATGAATTACATAAGAGATGACATATCTATTTGTGATAAATAGATAGCTTTGTAAATAAGCAACATCAAACCTAACCCTAATGGACCACAAGCCCACAATCGGGCTTGGGCCAAATTCTTAACCTGAAGTTTATACATGTTACTACCATACAAAAAAGCAAAACCAATAAAATAAAACACTTTAAAAAAATAAAAGAAAAACAAAAAAAATTATATTGTTGCTAAACATTAGGTTACATAAACTTACAAAATTGATATGTGACTAAATAGTGAGCATCGTGACTTGCCGTGTATCTCCTAACCATTTCCGCCTTAAGTTTCTCTTTAAATACCGGTTTTGTCATTTCATTTAGAAGACTGTAGATTTGTGAAACACTCTCTCAGTATTTCTGTAATCACAACTGCTGCAAATGATCAATGCTAATAAGCTAATCGTTAATCATTGAGTGTTTGGAAGGTCCAAGTCTGTGTATAGTTTTTGAGATTCATCTTGCTTCTCCAGTTAGTTCTATATACCATGTCATTCTTGAAGAATCTATTAGTGTTCTAACTGAGAGCCACTTTTATGACAACTTCCATTTTTCCGGATGTCAAGATTTTTTATTTGCTGGTCAAATTATGTTACTTTTGGTCAGAATTTGTTGTTTCTTGTCATCCTTGTTCCCCATACTATTCATTCTTGGTTAGTTAGGAAACTGTTAAACGGTTTTTTAACAATGGTGTCATACTACACGATATTACTAGTTTGCCTTGTTAGTGCTGATGAGGTGTTTAAAGAATTGACTATGAATAAGATTCTCAGCGGGTAATGTATAGTCGTTTACGAAAATATTTTGCTTATTATAATTTATACGTGGTTGTATAGGATTGGATGTGAAAGGCATAATATTGGTCTTTTCAGGTTTTTGGGGTGCAAACGGAAATAGGAAAAAGGTTGAAATGTTACAACCAAAAGTCTATTTTAGATGCGTTATCATTTGGCTAAGGAGTAGGCAAGAATCGTTGAATAATATCATGAGGAAAGAATTCTTTAGTGACAAGCTTGTTTTCTTTCTGTCAAAAGATTCGAACATTTCAAAGAGAGTAAAGGAAATAACATTGAGTTGGAGTTTTGTGGTGTTGGAAAAGGTTATAACGTAAGGTCAATCAAGTGTGTGTGGAAATTAAAAGTTTGGGTAAAGGTTTTGAATGGGTACCTTGTTAAAGAAATTGTTGTGGGGATGGGTGATAGGAATGAAATCAAAAGGGGTTCGGTTGAATTAGAAAGATGGCTAAAAACATGGATATGGATGGCACATGTTTGGAAAGATATTGATTAATTTTGTTCATTAAAGATGATAAGATGAGTGAGAACAAGAACAAAATTAGGAATCAATAGGAAGGTTGGTGCTGAGATTGTGTTGACATAAAACATGGAAGCATTTTTATAATGATTGTCAAGATTGGTAGCGAGAGGGTTTGGTGGATTGTGACTGTAGTAGTGATCGAAAGTGAATTGGATATCATTGTGTCATGTAACGTGGATGATGAGGGAGGTGGTGAAATTGTGAAGAAGATGGGGAAAGTATAACGAAGTTAAATCAAGTGAAGTGATCACAAATCACTTTCGATTAAGATGGAAAATAGAAAGTTATGTGGTGTTGATATGAAGGTAGATGTGAGTAGGAATGGAGCAGAATCGGTGGTTATGGATGTTAGATAATTTCTTAATGGCGAAGATGGAAATCTTGTTTGCAAAAGCAATGTGGGGTCTTTGATGTTGGAAATAGACCTAGTAAACACTTTTGATGGTTGATAACGTGAAGAGGGTACAATTTCAGTTTATGATTTTCTAGTGTTCACGATTTTTCAAAAAGAGGGTTCTTACTTGTGATGATTATGTTCTATAGAAAATAGAATTTAAAAGATTTATGTGAAGTGTCGATACCACTGTAGGATTCGAAGATTCTTGTGGAACTTAGTAAAGAAGAGGATAAAGATAACCATAGTTTAGTGGGAAATTTCATTGTTGAGATTCAGGTAGCAGAAGAATGGTGTGTGTAGCGTTTAGTGAAATGTACCAGTCAATAGTTGAGGTGAATAATAGGCTTCGTGTTATAAAGATTTATCCAGAAGATGAAGAATTATGACATGCTGGGAAAGTCAAGATAGAAAGATTTGATAATGACTGTTAAAGAGAATGACAATAGAAAGGGGTTTTGAACTTCATTTTTAAGTTTATGTGTGTTGTTGGTTTGAAGATAATTATATGTGTCAGAACGGTGTGTGATTACAAGTCTGCTGTTTGAATATTGAATACTGCTTTAATTAAATGTTAAGTAGTGAAAGGCTTGGCCTGTTTATATTCTTGTTCTTTTTTTTCTTCCTTGCTCGTGGCAACTTGGTAACAACAATTTAGTAGTATACAACGAGGAGTGTGGTTGTTGAACAACTGAAAGTGAGAAGTGATTTGATTATATTTTGTGGAAAGTGATTATGCGTTGGGAAAAGATAACATTTGTTCGTGGTGGTTGGACCAAACAAATGACCCAACTGATACATCAGTTAAAGCTTGTTGGTTGTCGGGGAGCATTCAATATGGTGATGATAAGTTGTATCAGCAGAGGAAGCGAATGGAAGATTTGGAAAAGGAAACTAAAGGCTTTACACATGTGGTTAGTCAATGTTATATGTGGAAATGGCTTACAAGGAAGAAAATAGGTGGCACACAATGCAAAGTTGAGCTTAAAAAGTGGAAATTTAACATATGGAGATGGCCAGAGCGGAAAAAGGAAAGAAGGAAGGAGTCATATGTGCAGCTAATGTTCTGTTGGTCTGAAATTTGTGTACAAAGAATTAGGTTAGATGATGTTCAGAAAGAAGGGGCAGTTATGTTGTTATTTATGTTTGATGCAGTGGTGGATGGGTCTTCAAAGATACGACGACGGAATGAATTAAAGACTAAGTTTGCACGAGAGGGAATTAAGTATGAGGTGGGTGATTGGGTCGATCTAACGTTGCAGCCATACGTGCAAGTTAGTGTGAGGCAAAGTCATCTGCCAAAAGTTCTTCATGATCTATTTTGAAGGATGGTTCTAAAGTTGGGAGAAGTTGTTTTATAAGAACCGGGAGCTGCTGGTTAAAAATTGCTAAAAATGATTATGTCGCGTGCTCTATGTGTCCAAATTAAGGAAAATGGATAGGTTACGTTACCGGGAATGGTGTGCTCTTACTGGCGTGTGAGGATGATAAGTGTAAGTGTCAGTTGAACCAACAAATGATTCTAGCCGGAAGGACACATAATAAAACCATCTAGACTACACAAAACCCCTATACGATAACCTCACAACACCTCACTAAATTTTTCAGATCTACTCTAATTCTTAACCTGAAGCTAATCATTACTACCCATACAAAAACAAACCCAATAATAAACACTGAATTATAGCATAAAAAATTAGGTTACTAAACTTACAAATTGATATGTGACAAAATAGATGAGCACGTGACTTGCACGTGTCATCTCCTAACCACTTTCCCGCCCAAGTTTCCTTTAAATACCCGTTTTGTCATTTCATTTAGTAAGCTTAGATTTGTGAAACTCTCTCAATTTCTGTAACCAACTTGTAACTGATTCAAGCTAATAAGCTGATCGTTAATCATTGAGTTTGAAGGTCCAAATCTTGTTCTAGTTTTGAGATTTCATCTTCTTCTCCAGTTCTTATACCATTTCATTCTTGAAATCTATAAGTTCATATCAATTGGTATCTAAAGCCACTTTTCTGACAACTTCCATTTTTTCCGGTCAAGATTTTGTTATTTTCTGGTCAAATTCTGTTACTTTGGTCAGAATCTGTTATTTCTTGTCATCCTCTGTTCACATACATTCATTCTTGGTTAGTTAGGAAACTGTTAACGGTTTTTAACAATGGTGTCTACTACAAATACTAGTTTGCTTGTTAGTGCTGATGAGGTGTTTGATGAAATGACTATGAATAAGTTCCTCAAAAGAGAATGTACAGTCGACGAATATTATGCTTATTATACTTCAACGGTTAGTAATAAGGATTGGAGTGAAAGGCATAATATTGGTCTTTTCGTTTTTGGGTTGCAAACGGAAATAGGAAAAAGGGTTGAAATGTACAACCCAAAATCTATTTTGGATGCTTATCATTTGGCAAGGTGGCAAGAAACGATGAATGATATCATGAGAAAGAATTCTAGTACAAGCTTGTCTTCTTCTTCAAAGATTGATCAATCAAAAGCAGAAAAAGGAGATACCGTTGAGTTGGAGTTTTGTGGTGATGGGAAAGGCAACAAAGGTCAATCAAGTGGTGAGGAAATTAACAAGTTTGGGGTAAAGTTTCTTGAGGTACCTCGTGAAGAACATGTTGAGGAGAGAGGAATGAAATCAAAAGGGTCGGTTGAATTAGATGGCAAAAACATGGAGATGGCAAATGTTTGGAAGATATTGATAATTCTGTTAATAAAGATGATAAGATTGAGGAGAACATGAACGAATTGAAATTAACTCACGAGGAGCTGGACTGAGTTGGATGACAAAAACATGGAAGCATTTTTAAATGATGTCAAGATTGATAGCAAGGGTTGGGTGGATTGTGACAGTAGTTGTGATGAAAGTGAATTGGAATCAATTGTGTCATGTAACGTGGATGTTGACGGGGTGGTGAATTGTGAAGTAGAATAGGAAGATACGAAGTTAAATAAGTGAAGTCTGTTCATAACACTTTCGATTTAAAGAAAATAGAAAGTTATGTGGTGTTGATTATGAAGGTTGATTGAGTGTAGGAATGGTGACAGAATCTGTGGTTATGGATGTTGGAGAATTTCTCAATGGCGAAGATGGAAATCTTGTTTGCAAAAGCAATGTGGGGTCTTTAGTTGTTGGACATGACAGTAACATTTTTGAGGTTGATAAGAAGAGTGGTACAATTTCAGTTTATGGTTCTAGTGTTTTCGAATTCTTTCAACAAAGGTTCTCCCCACCCCTTACTTTGTGATGATAATGGTTCTATAAAAAATGGAATTTAAAAGATTTAAGTGAAGTGATTGATACCACTAAGGATTCGAAGATTCTTGTGGAACTTAGTAAAGAAGAGGATAAAGATAACCATAGTTTAGTGGGAAATTTCATTGTTGATTCAGGAGCAGAAAAGAATGGTGGTGTTACTTTAGTGGAAAAGACAGCAATAGATGGAATACCAAGGGTGTGTTATTAAGATTACCAGAAGTGCTGGAAATATCAAGATGAAAAGATAGATAATGTCGTTAAAGAGGAATGACAATAAAAGGGTTTCATTAAATTGGGTTTGGTGTTGTTTGGTTTTGAAGAAAAACTCTAGTAGAACCGGTGGTGATTACAAGTCTGCTGTTATGAATATTGATCATGCTTTAATAAATTTCAGTAGAGAAAGTGGCAACGGTAACAACAATTTAGTAGAAAACAACGAGGAGTGTGTTGTTGAACAAAATGATAAGTGCAAGAATCTGATTGATAATTTTGTTGAAAGTGATTATGCGTTTGGGAAAAGATATATTGTTCGTGGTGGTTGTGACACCAAACTAAATGACCCAATGATACAATCAGTTAGCTTGTTGGTTGTCCGGAAAGCATTCCAATTCTGGTGATGATAAGTTGTATCAGCAGAGGAAGCGAATGGAAGATTTGGAAAAGGACACTAAAGGCTTTACACATGTGGTTAGTCAATTTGATATGTGCAAATGGCCTACAAGGAAGAAAATAGGTGGCATACAATGCAAAGTTGAGCTTAGAAAGTGGAAATTTGACATGTGGAAATGGCCAAAGAGGAAAAAAGAAAGAAGGAAGGAGTCATATGTGAAGCTAATGTTCTGGTATGAAGATTTGTACAAAGAATTTGGGTTAGAATATTGCAGAAAATAGGCAGTTGTGTTGTTGTTTATGTTTGATGCAGTGGTAGATGGGTCTTCAAAGATACAACGAGGGAACGAATTGAAGACTAAGTTTGCACGTGAGGGAATTAAGTATGAGATGGGTGATTGGGTCTACCTAAAGTTGCAGCCATATATGCAAGTTAGTGTGAGTCAAAGTCATCTGCCAAAGTCTATGATCCATTTTAAGGGATGGTTAAAGTTGGAAAAGTTGTTTATAAACTGGAGTTGCTGGAAATTGCTAAAAATGCCATGTGTGTTCTATGTGTCCAAATTAAGGAAATGGAAAGGTCACGTTACGGGGATGGGTGCTCTTACTGTGTGTGAGGATGGTGAGTTAAGTGCAGTTGAACCACAAATGATTCTAGCCAGAAGGATGCACAAGAGGGACAATAAAATTGATGTTTATGTGCTTGTTCAGTGCGTCAAGGATAATGTTGTTGCTGATGCTACATTGGTGTGAATGAAAGACTTGATGCAAAGGTTCCCTCATTTCTCTTTAGATGCTTGAGGACAAGCATCGTTTCAAGCGGAATGGATTGATATGTGACAAAATAGATGAGCACGTGACTTGCACGTGTCATCTCCTAACCACTTTCCCGCCCAAGTTTCCTTTAAATACCCTGTTATGTCATTCCATTAGTTAGCTTATGAAAATAATTTTCTCTCTTGTAATTCTCTCTTCCTCACATGTAACTGATTGAATCTAATTCATCAATTCATCAATGGAGTCTTAAGGTCCAATTCTTGTTCTAGTTTTCCAAGAATTCATCTTATAACTCAAGTTTCTATACCATCTCTGTATTGAGGTCTATAGATTCATATCAATACCCTAATCAAATTACCATTAGTTTCGTCTTAGCATTGTATTGTTTGAATATTCACAAGTGGATAAAGATCCGATTTGGTAAGTTTAGGGCTTTGGTTTTACAATACCTGATGATTTAGTTTCCGTAACTTCAACTGCTTCTAAAACCTTATTCTTTTTAATATCAGGTGGTTGAGTCTTACAGGTTCTACAATTGTTGATATTTCAAAAGACGTTCAAGTCTTTGTTCGGGTAAGTTTTGAGGTTTTAGCTCTCCAATTTTGTTTCTTCAATGTTAACTGTTAATTTACAAGAAAATTGATATTGTTTTGGTCAAACAATTGTTGATTGTGAAATCAGATGGTTTTTTTTATGCAGAGATATCTCAAAAAGGGTTTGTATGTTTTCTTCTAACTTATGAAATTATTCTCCATCAATTTTCGAATTTGTTAGCAAGTGTATTATTGTCTTTGTGTTTGGTCCATTAGCCTTATCAAGCTTCAAGTTGACTGGTTACAAGATGTAGATGCATACCCTTTTAGCAAGTTTGCTTATTAACCGTAGGAGTTGGTTTACATATTTAGTTATCTTTAAAAGCCATTTGCCCCTTTATTGGCTGAGTTATGAAAATATAAGATCAGATAGGCATGGTGTATTGCAACTAAACTATGAATCTGAAGTTGAAAGAAACAAGTATCTAAAGGCATTAGTTATAATTCATAATGACAAAACATTCAGACATTCAGTCCACTGTGTAATATTTCGGTTACGTCTTATGTCTATTCTTTTGACATAAGAATTCAAAATTATTGTACTATTTGAATGTCGTGTGCTTTCATGAAACATGGGGTATTGGGGTGGATATGCGTATGCATGGTTATTTTGACAGGTGACCCCCCTCTATATCTTTATCTAACCTTGCTGTGTTTAGTGACATATACTGCTGGTAGCTTTCTTTCTTTCTTTTTTATGCTTTGAACTTCTATCCCCACCCACTTGGGTAAACAATAAAAGAGATGAGGATAACATACAAGATCTGTTAACAAAGCAGTTTGTGTGACAAATGCTGTTAGGATCGTTGGCAAGATCTTCGATAATATTGATTACTTTATTTACAGAAATAAACGCAGTTGGATGTGTTTTAACATATGGATTTGATCCTGTTAGTGTAGCACCATGGATTAGGTCACTAGATTAGATACGTTTTTGCAATGATGAAGAGTGCTAAACATCATTTAGGTGAGCCTAGATTGTGGCTATTTTACTGATGATGAATCTGGAAGAGATTTTCAGGAAATTCTGGTTGTCAGTCTTATTTTCTGTGGTGACTGGATAACTTTTTATCAACTCACTCTGAGATAGAGCACAACTTAAGAAACTTAAAATATGATTGGCATGTGATGGGGATTGTTGACTCTTACAGGGTTATCTTAGATTCATAGACACATGTGGTCTTATAAATAATTATGCTGTTGCATTCTACGGAACTCATGCGTATTGGGGATGGGTTGGTTTAGGTTCAACTATAGAGAGCAATACTTGATTGTGCCCGATATACTTCTGAAAGATAAGTACTACGGTTCTTTGACCATTTATCTCTTTACGAAACCAAACAGAAAGGTCTTAAATCAAAGGCATTTTCTTCACATGTGGCTCAACTCAAGTACTATTGATACTCTTTTTTGGTTCAGCTAAATGTCCCTGAAGTTGTTTTAAAAATAATGGGAATGCAGAGACTAATTATCATGTACTATAGAAGCAACATGTTGCCTAAAAGTTAGTACACAACAGAATGTATAATAGAAGTTTTTTCCTTGACATGAATGAACAAAATCTTTAAATGTTTGGAGAACATTAAACAAATGAATGAGCCCTTAAGAAGCTGAGGCCGCTGAGTTTGTTTCTATGTTTCACAAGTCTTATATTTTATTGATATTGTTTTTGGTGCTTAAATTGGCAATAGCTTTTTTTATTCTTTACAGACATGTTCACATTAGATCATTATGAAAACAAGAGGAAATGAACCAGCAATGCAATTTTGGATATAGATATAATGAACAAGCATAACTTTGGATGAAGATTACATGTGTGTGGATCAAATACAACATGGAGCTCTGGTAATAAGCAAAAGGTTTCCATCATTTATATTGTTGCATGCTTCTTATTCATTTTTTTCCGTGATTATTAGTTACGAAGAAAATAAGAATCCAGAAACTTGATGTCATCATTTTTTAAACTTGAAGACCGGATATTCTTGGCCGTGATGTTATGAACTTGGTTTGGATTGGTCGACTTGAGTTTGAAATGTTCATTCATATTAACTTGATACATATCTTTTATTGTAGTGCATATCTTCATGGTTTTTTATATGACAAGTAGTTCGTATACAGTGATGAATAACATGAATTGAACCATTCATCAGTAAATGGGTCAAAATTTCCATATCTAAACATCTGGTTGTAGCTCAATGTTGGAGTTGATTGGAGTTTATTTATCGACAGGTTTGGAAAACCTGAAGCCACCAACCTCTCCAACCCCGACACCAAATGGATACCAAAAGACACCATATTATCCATCTGCTACCAGAAGCTACTGCTAAGATTGAAGATGTGGTACATCCACCAGGTCACATTACTATGTGCAAGTTTACCACGGTTCCTATCTTCCTTTTTGGTTTAGTTTATCACAATTCTTATCTTCGTTTTGATTCTACTTTCTTTTGGTAAACAAATGATTTTTCTACCAGGACTAATTCAAAGAAAACAAAAATCAACTAGCTTTAGGCAATTTATATTTCAAATAACCAGTATATTTAAAGGTTAGAATTTTTTTTTAAAACATCAGAACTTCTAATTTAAGGTAACCAACCATCAAAATGTAAATTTAAAGCAAAACAGATATTATTATGACATGGCAGAATGGCAGATGCTGTGTACATAACTTTTGACCATGTTGACTTTTTTTGTTGCCTATGAAAAATGTTATCTTAGGTTACCTTTTATTACCTGCAAATGTAACCAATCCAAAAACCAATACTTTCGTTTTTGCCAGAAAGCCATGAAAGTTTCGAACTTTATGATTTGAGGCAACAACTTCTCAAAAAATTTAATTCAAGGTAGTTTGACGTGGTGACGAGTCAAAATGATGAAACAGCTGATGTGTTAATATTTCAACTTTTAAAACAAAATGTAGGATCCTGTAAGCTTAAAGCTTGAGTAGTACAACAAGAAAGACCTTAAAATTCAGTTTTGATATAACACATCGAAATTAGACGCATTGCTACTGATTTTTTAGCTCATGTTTGATTTACTATTTTGTCATTTTGTGGCTAGAGGTGAAAACTTGAGCGAGTCGAACGGGTGAGATAACAAGTCTTAGTCGGTTTTTTGTAAGGGTTAAACTTTTATTAACTTATGTTCAGTTTTTGTTAGATCTTTACAAATGCTTAGTATGATAAATATGTTTTTACGAAAATTCAAGTATGACGGCTTTCTTTGTAGTAATTGTTTTTTGAATAAAATGATAAAATATGTTGAGCACTAATTATATTTTTAAGCAAACCTGATTTGAGATTGTACTCTCATTTCACCCACAAGCATAATTCATTTTTTTTACAAATATTTTTTCACAAATAGGACTATATTTGTACATCTCAGTAGCCCATTTTATTATAGCTGATTACCTGATTTTGATTATTTAATCATGTAATCCCATATAGAACGCATATCCAAACACCATTTTACACATACTAATACGCGATGAAATTTTGGTTCAGATATGATGGCCATGTATTCAATCCACTGGCGAATTTCCAGATCGGGTCTGGATCATATCACATGGAAAAGCATGGAGCAGCTAGCAACAAGATTGTGTGCTAGCATCAAGGGAGTTAGCTAAAGATATATGAGGTGGTTAAGCATGGAGCAAGCTAGCAAAAGAGTTAGTGTGCAAGCATCCAAGGAGCTAGCTAAAGATTTCTAAGGTGGGTGATGCTTCTTTTTCTTGGAAAGAGGATACAAGCTGGGCTATTTCGAATTCACTTGCAGATCCTTTATTTGTGAACCTAACATGGAAAAGAACTTGATGATCATGGCTCCTTTGATGATAAACCATCTTTTAAGGTAAAACAAGCTAATCAGAAGATCAAGCCCTTAAATTCTCTAGATGGTCGGGAATTTCTTCCTTAGTAACAACCATTAGAAATAAAAAACATGTTTGTATAGGTGATATGGTTCGTGGTATTCATCTACTGTACTTATGTAAGATAAATTCAAACTTTATGACTTTTTTCAGACATAATAATGTAGAAATGATTCTGTTCAATCTAGCTATAGTAGACGGTTAATTTAATGCTAAATTTTGGCTAAACTTACAGATTACTAAAGGATTTATATTATACACTAAACACAACAATCTACATTGTACGCAGAGTTATGTGAACAACCCTATTAATTGCTATTCCTGGGTTTGCTTCGTATCAATATTATCGAAATATTAAATGTTGAAGGGTAATGCTGGTGTGATCTTCACGAAGGATGATCGAAGAAAGTTTGTGA
Source organism: Tanacetum coccineum (assembly GCA_026074375.1). NCBI lineage: Eukaryota > Viridiplantae > Streptophyta > Magnoliopsida > Asterales > Asteraceae > Tanacetum > Tanacetum coccineum. The sequence goes on from BQNB010023387.1 coordinate 35,371, forward strand.
AGAAGTTTCAGTGTACAAGGTGCAGTTTTATGATACAGGTTTGTGAAGAAGTTTCAGTGTACAAGGTGCGGTTTTATGATACATTATCAGTGAAAGAAAGTTTGATCTTCGTCGCGGGACCCTTGCATTTGGAGACAGAGATCAAGGGTTCGATCCTTATTACTTGCAAGGCCGGAGGTCCTTTTCTATATTTGGTAGAACAGGAAGCAGCCTCTCTACCTTAGATAGTGGTATGAATGTCTACATCTCAACCTCCCTCATACACCGTGGAAGACGGTATTGAGACACATAACCCGTGAAAGACGGTATTAGGTGTTACCTTACCTTTTTTAGTTGATAGTTAGAAAGGAAGGTTGACATTGCCAAATTCATTTATTCTGGTCAGAAAAAAATATAGCTTGCTCCATCCAGAATATCAAGTATATGTTGGTAATAAAAATGTCATGTGTCGGGTTCAAGCCTGGGTCAAAACAGTCAATGCTTTCAAGGAGGTGATCGAGTATTAGAAGACAACTCATTCAATACAATGCATAGATACATGTGTGCAAAGCATCCGACCAATAAGGTCGAATCGCTGTAGAACTTTCTTGGGATTTTTTTTTTTTTTTTTCTTTTGCTAGTTATTTATTACAAATCCACGGCCGCAGAACGCGCTAATTAAACACTAGCGTTTTTTTAGAGTTATAAGCAAAACAGTGAGCCATGTTTTTTTTAATGCGGCGGCATGTGACAACGCGCGACAGAGACTACAATGGCGATTCCAGTATGCTTTTCTATGGAATTTCAATACGAAGCCAATGGTTCTAACGATTCACGGTTTTGAAGCTATAGTCAAACAATGAACGTATAGGGTTTAATCTAGAATATTTTATAGAGAACCAATAAACAGTGACGGCTAGGGTTTGACAGGGTGGATAGGAACGTCGGCTCAAGGTTGCAGACTAAGTCACAGGATAAGACCTCCTCTGACACCATGTAGAAGATTGAATTCACCCATAAGTTCTTATGTTTCATTCATCAGTTATTATAGATTCAATGCATGACAAAACTCTAACGACCATAAACCACTAACGAACTTAGGCGTTTAATAAAAATTGTGTCTTTTTTTAAATCGAACAAATCGTTTGGAACATCTTTATACAATCATCGAATCTAACACATATTGCTTATAACTTAAACCTTCTTTTATTGATTTCATATGTGCTCTTTTTTTTTAATGGCGGAATGATATTAAAGCTAGCAAGAAGCTAGAACAAATTACAAAGAGATAATATTCGGATTTTTCATCCACTCTAACCAACTAAATCTAGCTTTGCATCTATATCTACACCAATAAAACGATCGAGAAACTAGATCATCAAAAATAATCGCCTTGGAAGGACTCTTTGAATCGAAGACGGACTTGTTCCGATGATTCCACACAAGCCACCAAGTAACATAATAAATCCCTTCCAGCATATCTTTTTGCTTCGAACTAATCCGAAAGAATCCATGCGAGCCAATCTTCATAAGAATCAAATTCCGAATATGTTAACTCCCACCATGAAGCTATCTTACGATAAATATCTCTCGCCAACGAACAAGCAAAAAATAAGTGACTCGTGGATTCAACCTCCTTATTACAAACCGGGCAACATATAGATTGAATCTCAATACCTCTACGAGACAAATTCAACCGAGTAGGTAAAAAATCAAACCGAACTTTCCATGCCAAGATATTTATTTTTATAGGAACCACATTGATCCACCGCGTCTTTTGAGGAGGGCCTAATAACCAATTATCGACAATAAACTTTCTAGCCGACGCTACTGAGAACTCGCCCGAACCTTCAAGGGACCAAAACCATCTATCGTTCATGTCGGGCAACATTACACCTTCAATAGCTGATATATTGAACACGTAACTGAGACATCACATTACTGTTTTACGACTCCTCTAATACCCACTACCACATATTGCGTGCATTATGCAATAGTTAATATATATTGAATCTTAAACATATTTTACGATTTTAATCAACTATTAAGAAAACCGTCCATCGGATGGGAAGAGACCTAGTGAATCTTTATATTTTAAAGAGCATTGTTTGATCAGTATTTAAGTTATATCCCACTTATTACTAAATAAAAGGGTTTTAGTTGTAGAATAGCAACGTACTTTCATAAGTGTTCCATTTTGGTACTTGTACTTTTAAAAAGTTGTACAATAGCAATGAACTTTCATAAGTGTTTCATTTTGCACATTTTGATGACGTGTCATACTTGAAAGGTTGACACGTGGCACCATTTATAATGTGACACGTCATCAAAATGTGCAAAATGGAACACTTATGAAAGTTCGTTGCTATTGTACAACTTTTTAAAAGTACAAGTACCAAAATGGAACACTTATGAAAGTACGTTGCTATTCTACAACTAAAACCCTAAATAAAAAGACTGCTCATTTGCAGAAAAAACCATATCAATTTTGAAATAGAAAACTCATAAATTTGACCTTTAAAGTCAAAGTGTAAGACGATAAATCAACTTACTTCTGTATCTGTCAGACAGTAGCTGGATAATCTGTAATAACACCATTTACGTGTTTATCTCAACATACGGGTCTGAAAAGAAATCCCATGGCTGTGAAACATACTCATTGTTCATGAACTGTACATAAACAGGAAGCTTGAAAGCCTGAAACTTTGCAACAACATCAGTTTGATTACCAAGAAATCCTTGGTTACGAGGGAATACAGATTCTTTCCCAATGATAACAGAATTTGCGAATTTACTGATATCTGCCATTGTTGAATTAAGGAGATCACGTATATCCTGGTTCACTTCATAAACAAGTTCATGCCTGTTGCTTCTTGCCTTGAATAATTTCAAAACTGCACTATCCGAAGACTCGATCAAGATTCTCTTGGACTTCTGCTTATATATTCTAGATGTATTCAAAACCCCCATTACTGCATCTGTTACACTCAATCCTTGTTTGCCAGCCAGGTAAGCTGCATTCTGCAATTCGTAAGGACGTAAATGGCGTCATCTTGTTTTACTATATGGATGAAAAAAAAAACAAGATAAATGATGTTGACTCACCTTGATGTTGATCAAGACACCAGAAAGTGAAGTAGCTTTACTCGCAAAGTCCAAAAAATCAGTTAGTCTCATAAAGTTGCCAGCATTTTCGAATCTTGGATTTCTTGAGAATGAGTAATTTGAAAAAGGATTGAACAGTACAGCTATAACATAGGAAATAAAAGCAAATAAGAAAATGGGCAATTGGTAATGATACAAACATAAGGACATGTCAATAATAACTTACGTTGCAAGCTCTGAATTTGGTCCCACCTGAGACTGAAGGTAAATATTCCAATACCATCTTGAAGTTCAGGAATGCTTGACGTAAGATTAGTAAAAGCTGACCAGGCGACTGATGTTCTAGCAAGTACTGAACAGGACAGTCGATAATATCTGCACCATCTGAAACAGCTTTTTGGTATGCCAAATCAGTACAACCCGGAAAGTCACCACTTGCTCCTTCGTAAGATATGATCAAAGGTTTTTGTGAATCAAGAACAAATAGGAGATACTATCTTTATAAATACTTCTAAAAGGGCGTCTAAGAATAGTTTAATATCTAAAAAGGAATACCTTGAGTTTTGTTCTTGTGCAAGTTGGATAAGCAATCTGTAATCTTAAAAATATATTACAATCCATTTAATCAAAGATAATGAAAGGACTAAGTTTGGTGATAGTATTTTAAAAAAACTTACCAAATGCTGCGGAAGGGGTTATTGGATTATCAGAAAGCACACCATCAACAGCAAACATGCCATTGTCATACTCACGTACAGGGTCATAACTATAATTGTATGAGAGCTGAATATCATACACAAAATCTGAAGCAAAAACTTCTAGACCCGACTTGTGAGCATCCACAGCCAATGATGTCGCTGGTTGCATATAGAAATCACTTCCAACCGGCCATATATACGATTTAGGAACCAAAATTCCAGAAGCAAATGTTTTGATCAATGTCAGATTCCTTACAAGAGAACCATATGTTCGGTTGGTTGTAGGCTCAATCTCATCCGGTCCTAGAAACCGCAAAACTAGTTTGGTTGTTTTGGGAGTAAATTTTCTTACAATACTTCTAAGGAAATTCACTTCAGGTGATGATATATAGTTAATCCTAGCAATTTTTGAAGTAGCAATCACATAATCTTTCATACTTAAATTGTGTTGGCTGTAAAATGCATCATGCTGCAGGAGCATAAAGAAAATGAAAGTGAGTAACCAAACAAATTTTTTTTTTATTAAATCTAATTTAGTAACCTGGATATTCAACCAAAGTCCGGGTGGTTGAAATTTTTCAGCAACGTCGTCAACGGTAAGAATATCCCAGGAGCCATCAAAAACTGGACTTAGAGAATAGATCCCTTGAGTCACTGTTGCAATTTAGATTTTGAATAAATGTGAGCATTGGTATGGAATCAACACATCATATGAATGGCCATATATCTAATATGTTATATTAACCATACTAATGTCGACTTACAGAAGAGTTTGTCAAGGTCAGAGAGGGTAAAATCGAAGGGAAAATATCCTCTAACGGCTACTCCATTGACATAGTAGGTATTTTCACTCTTACCATACACGCTAGAGATAGTAGATGAATTCATAAGATTAAGATCCGGGAAGCAGATTCCGACGTTATCTTTAGTCAATTGTACATCACACCATAGTATGACATCAGATACACTAGTATTCAAAGCCAACTGGTAGGCATTGAAACTAGAACTAGGAAATAGTCCTGAAAATCCACCATTTGCTATCACAAATGGACGGTCTCCTGCAAAATATATTATAGAACCACACATGTATAAAACAGATGTCAAGTCTCATTAGTTTTATGTATTAGGGTCTGAATTGTTGGATTATGTGAGTTGGACTAGCTCAAACACGACTAGAAGTGTGTGAGCCTATTGGGGACACACACGTTAAACGCATAGAGCACGTTTAATACTTCACAATACGTTCCTATGTAAACCATTCGGACCAAAACCGACTTGGACAAATTCCTAGGGCTGTCCTAATGTAGAAGCCGGCCTGGAAGGATCTAGAGTTGTCCATGTTCATTGTATTTTGGTGATAAGATGAGAGAAAGAGTTGTGATAGGTTTTAAAGTGTTTTTTTTGCCCTTATCAAAACTAGGGTTTGGAGGGTATAAAAACCCTCAATCCCTAGCTCATATGGACGCATAACAGAACTTCAAAACACAGAAAAAACAACTCCTCCACTATCTCATTAAATCTGCCGATTGTATAAACCCAAATTAGGGTTTATCTTATTTTCGGTACTCCTTTTTTAAGCTGTTTGATTTTCGGTGAGCACATAAGGGGTGTTTACCGATTGTGATTTGATCCCACGACCCCATAACAGCTTGGTTACTTCGGTTTACTCGTTTTCAATTGTTGACATAAGGTAGAAACGTTTTTAGGGTTCATTGGTTGGTTTTCGGATCTGCTTACCCAAATTCGGTGACAACCGAAATCAGTGAAAACCCTAATTCACTTTTCAGATTTTCGGTCCTATATTCAAGAGAGGTTTTGGGTACTTTGTTCAGAGGTGATTGGTATACACTTGTTGTATTGGGTACACGTGAAGTTTGGACTAGCATCCGGGCGTGCTTGTTTACGTGTTTGTGTGAGTTCTCGTAGAGGTGACAACTTAGTCACTAGTTTCTTGTTCTCGGTTTTAATTACTTGCTGGTGACTTCGAGGGTATGTATCCTATTTATTCTTTTCATTCCTTTTGTGTTTTATGTATGTTAATTGTTTATACTAGACTAGATCAATATCCGCTGCGTACTCGTAAGAGTTAATGGTTAACTTGATTGTTAAAATTCCAACAGTGGCATCACGAGTCAACTCGTTTAGTATTCATGAATTACATACGATTTAAACACGCTAGGGCTGCATGAAATTGGTTTATTTATTGTTTTTATTGAAAATTTTGGCAACGACATGCAATCCTTGCCATAAATAATGAATAAACACCTAGAATCAACACAAATGTAATATGATAAAATAAAAAGAATAGATCTAAAATTAAATGTTAATTAAGCTGCCATGATTATTCTATTCTTGTTTTTTTATCTCGGCTGTAAGAACTCACCAATCATGTTATATGAAATGGATGGGCGATCTAGGCACATTTAGCAGAAAACCCTAGTGAGAGTCTTAAGGATCCCACAATTGGGGAAGACCTTTGAGAAACTCGAGGCATTATGTGATTTACTGCTTTCATTATAAGAGTTTGTTCCTCAATTTTAATCCATTTTTTAGTCTGTTTTAATTGCTTATATGTGATATGCCTTGTGTCTAGTCAATATTTGCAAAATAGATTTTATGAAACTCTTGAAAACGGACTTACAACTTATAGAGAAACTTGGATTAAAACATGTCTAATATTACACACGTAATTTTACTCCTTGGGTTCCAGTATGTGTTATTTGCAAAACCGTGTTTTTGGACAAATGAAAATACGGACATTAAACTATGAAATTTGATTTCTTGTGAAGCTTTAGTTTTACATGCGCAATATGGGGTTGAATTGATCTTTAATTTTCTCCCGCCCCACTACATGCTTCGGCATATGAGGGAATTATTGGAATTACTTGTGTTTTCGGACCAAGTAGGAGTACAATATAGGGTTTGATCAATTTGTAATCCCACCATATTGGCAACAATAAAACTAATGTTAACAAAAGGGTTTCTTAACATACAATAGCATCCTAGTCAATTTGAAGTACGCTCACCCATTATGGACAAACTAATAAGAAAATTTAATGCGGGTATGAAGTAAGATTCCCCAAATGAAGTCATTTTTTAATACGCTTCGCGCTGACCTGTTTCTCCGCTTCTTTGTGAGTCCAAAATGGAGCTACCGAGAACATTTGACAAAATGATGTCTATACCAAAAAGGTTAACAAAATGTTTTTCTTAACTTTGTGCTACAAGTTGTTTTGCATGCTTCTTGTACACGTTTTGTCACATTTATGTGTATACCCTTATATGAAGTTTTAAGTCTATGCCAGCCAAAACTAGAACACGTGCATTTGGCTTGACCTCTCTGGTCAGACCTCAGGGCCTTGCCAACCCATGGCGAATTTTTTCATAGGTCAGATCTATGTCAATTTTTGCACGTTCTTTTTTGGTGGACTTAAATCGAGTTACCTGGTCAGACCTCGGACCCGAGGCATAAGATGAGACAAAATATGGCTTTTGACATTACTATAAGATGTTACAAATGTCCCTAGACTCCATAAATCTAAGAGTTGCATTCCATGCAATTAACGCTCGTCGCTTACCTCTTGCCCCACTTGTTTACACGTTGGTCAGACCTTCTATAATAAGTGGGAGGTCAAGTTGGATCTTAGTCTTATTAGTAATTAATTGGGTAGTTAATTCTTTTAAGAATTTAATTATCGACAATACTAATATTTGAACTTTTTCTAATTGTAGATGACAACCTCGTCAGCTAACAATTCGGTCTTCAGGGGCTTCTTCGAGAAGCAAAAACTGACTGGACCCAACTTTATTAATTGGTATCGACAACTTAGGATTGTACTATCAATTGAGGATAAATTAAATTACCTAGAGTAGCTACTTCCTCCTGCTCATGTAGCACCTTCAGGTCAGCAAGTTGATCCTGAAATCCTTGCAGCTCATACTGCTTGGGTGAAAGGATCAAAAGAGATTGCTGGACTCATGCTCATGACTATGGATTCAGAAATCCAACAAAATCTAGAAAACATCTATGCTTATGACATGCTACAGGAGTTGAAGACTCTATTCGCTCAACAAGCTGAGCAGGAGCTTCTTCAGACTACACGAGATTTTCACTCTTGCAAACAGGAAGAAGGGCAGTCAGTTAGCTCGTATGTTCTGAAAATGAAGGGCTATATTGACAATCTAGAGCGTTTGGGGCACCCCGTGACACTGGGCCTTGTTGTGAGTCTGATTTTAATCGTTCTACGCAAGGAATTTGATGGGTTTGTGCATAATTATAATATGCATAGCCTGGGGAAGACAGTTAACGAGTTGCATGCTATGCTAAAGCTCCATGAGCAAACTCTAGCTCGGCCCAAAAACAGCGCTCCTGCTCTGCATGCTATTCGAGCAGGTAAAGTCTAGAAAGGTAAAAAGCACAAAAAACCGCAACCCCAAATGGCTGTCAGGGGACAAAATCAAGGGAATGGGAAAAATAAGCAAGCTTATGCTCCCAAGCCCAAGATTCCCCCTCCACCCAAGAAGGAAGATCCCGCAAAGGACTCAATCTATCATGAGTGTGGTGAGACAGGACACTAGAAGAGGAACTGTCCTCAGTACTTTGCCGAGTTGCTAAAGAAGAAAAAGAACGCAGCCTCTGGAGTTGGTGGTTCAGGTATCTTCGTTATAGAATGAAGAAACATGTAATCTTATGAACTAAACCAAGACCAAGAGAGAGATGTGGGTTGTGATGTTTAGATAGAGAAAGTGATAGAATGGATGATGTTATTACTATGTGGAAATATGGAAGAAATGAAA